>JANIJG010007952.1:28115-54108 GCA_024611175.1 Megaceryle torquata | reverse complement strand
CTTGTCCCCCCATTTGCAGGGATAACCCTCAGATGATTGGTTTCTATAAACCCTTCACTTCCCCCCCTCCCCCCCCCCCCCCGTAGATATTTTATGTCATATCTGGAGGTATTTTTCTAGTTTGTATTCAAGTTCAATAAAATGTCGAGAGTTTTCCTTTGCTTTGATCAAATGAAGTTTGTACCCAGGATTCTCTAGGTCTTTTGAGTTTTTCAAGTAGCTTCTGTATCTGAAGCGGACACAAGCTCTGCTTTTCAAGCTACATTCTACAGAAACAGATACCTCACAATATTTCCTGCTTAATTTGTGTCCCAAAAGCAATTTTTAAAATTTATGTTTAAAAATTAAAGAGCAAAAGAAATTATTTTTAAAAGTCCAACCTAAACAAAACAAGCCACTCAGGTAACAACAGATACTGAAGAAAAGAAGTTGATGTTGGCCTGCTGCTTGCACATCTGGAAGCATTACATGTAGGAAATTTGTGTATGTTACTCAGTTTATGCTTTATCCTCACTAGAACATGAGCATGTAGATACCATTTTCTTCTTTTACTCATGAAAAGCATCTAAAGAGGATGCTGTTCCATAGCGAGGCCTTCACGGGTGGCTGTAATACTATTCAGTTCATCAGAGAAGACCCAACAGGCAGCTTGTGGTGACCACTGCTATCTATCAGCTGTATTTTTAGAATCAGTGCTTCTGCTGCCTTGAAGCCTGGTGAGCCTGTACTAGGAGAGCAAAGAATTATGAAACAGCAGTATAAAATTAATCCTAAACAAAAACTCTGACAGATGCTCCCTAAGGGCTCTGGGCAGTTTAAAAGCAAAGGGTGTCCAGCAGAGAAAATGGGTTTGGCACCTTTGAATGAGAAGATCCGGTTGCATCTGCCTAAGGTAGGGTTGAAAACCTGGTGTCATCTACGATTGCGTTGTTTCAGATGTCCTTAACTCTCTGAAACTTTTGCCACGTGGACTGGAATTTTCCGTACAAGCTCTGCAGCCAAAGGTGATTATATATATTTTTAAAGATTGTTACAATCAAATAAATGAGGAGGTTTTTTAGGGCTGGTTGGTTGGGTTTTGTTTTTTTCCTAAGAGACTTTTGCTTTTGAGTGAACAGCTCTGCACTCTGGAGGAGAACACCGTGTTTTTTCCTTCTCTCCATGAAAACTTGTCTGGAGTTAGGATTTTCACACTGCTAAAGCTTGTTCAAGAAGGCAATAAGTTCAACACACTCTAGGTGAAAATAGGACTAAAACCTGGCTGCTATCCCTAAATGTCTACAACATTTAGACAATCTCCACTTCCTCCTAATTTAGGATGTGACTCTGAATGCACTTTTCAAACTAATCTTTTATTTTAATCTGCATATAATCTAATAATGATTTGTGTCCTGCAGTGGCTTGAACAGCGTGTAGAAGGAATGTGCTGGGGTAATACTCCAATGTATTAATTTGCTCATGTGGTTTATTTACATTTCTTACCTGTCATCCACACGTCTTTTAACTGGAAGCATCCAGGGCAGGCTGAACTTATTTATGTATAGCAAGCTGCACAACAAGGGCCCTTCCTGTTGCTGTTGAGATGGACATGACATACACCGGATTGTGAGCAAAAAGCCCTCTTTATTGTTCTATCAAGTCTTTTTATATCTTTCCCAAGAATATGTGTCCATGTATGATTGGGTCAAACAAAGACCAATGGTTCACGATTGGATGACTTTTTTCTCTGTTGTAACCTTGATAAGCTTTCTCTACTTGCAGTCTGGCAGTTCCTTAATCTTGTTTACTCAGCTCTTCTCAGGACCTTCTTGGCCTCTTCAAGGGTACATGGTTATCTGCTCAAGGTTGATATCAAACTTGCATTCTGATCCCTTGGACCAGTTGAGGTTTCCCACACCTTCCTAATTATTCCTTTGCATCTTTTGTTGCAAGTTATATGCAAACACAACCAGAAATATAATGTTCTGATGTCTTTTCACAGTAGCTTTTGCTAGATGTAAACTAATAGTTGCTGTCACATAAACTTTTTTTTCCCCCAAGTCCATTTCCTCTCTGAGTTTGACTGTAGCCACCTCAGTGGTTTTTTGACCAGTGTCACAATATCAACAGTAGATCTGTAGTAGACATCAAACATGCAGCCCCTCCTCTTCAGTTACTATGCTTTTCAATAGATTTTATTCTTCTGAGCTATGAAGCTCTGTGTAGATTGTTTCAGTGTGGAGCCAGTTATTATTATTTTTAAAAAGTCCTTTAGATGTCTTTGGTAAAAAACTATTTATTCAGATTGTTGAATTAAAAGTTAACTTCCTAAGTCTGATGATTAAAACTTATTGCAAATTTTCTGAAAAAAAAAAAATTCTGATGCAAAATACAACTTTAAAAATTTGGGAAAATGTGAATGTTGCAAAAGAGATTGAAAAAAAGTCAAAATATAATTTTAGCTAATTTGGTCCAAGTAGAAGAACTTAATGAATAGCATTAAAAAGAACATTTTATTTTCATCCTGTAATAAAACACTAAATTACGTTTGTCTTTCAGCACACTGTTTTACTGAGGCATTTGGGCTCTGTTCTGTTCTATGAGCAAGGCTCCCTAAAGACCACATCCCACAACATAATGAATACTTTCCTGTGACCAAGCCAGCAGGTAAATCCCATGTGAAAAAATGGAGGCACAGGGCTCCTGAAGCACTCTCATGGAGACACTGTGCTGAAGAAGGTAAGTACTGAACATTTCAATCTGTTTCAGAATACTGTTCAAGATCAGTTTAACACACTGAAGTTAAACAATTGATTTGGAGACTATCAGAGCAACTATGATTTATTTCTGAAAACAGATAAAACCACCAGAATTTTTTTGGGTCTGTCCATTATGAGTAACCATCAGCTCTGCTCTGATGCCTTTTCTTTGGACTCAGGTCCTAAGCAGTGCAACCCACTCAGTGTTGTTTGATCAATCTCCCTGGTTCCTTTGCTCTGGCAGACACATTCCCAGTAGCCTTTACTCCTGAACTTCCTGTAACTACTTTCATGGGCTCAATCAACATGACTTTTCCTGTATTTTCCCTTGTGTTGCTTTGACTATGAGTCAGAGTTTTCAATAGGGATTTTAATTTTTTTTTTATTATTGCTAATCACCTCTTCTTCCCACAGTAATTTCTTGTTTGCTATTCCCTGTAACAGTGTGAGCAACTGTACTCATGAAATACTTACAGAATTCTTTGTATAGCTGAGATCTAAAAGACAGAGAGCATACCCTAAAGAGCAATGGGGAGAGGTCGTTGTGGGAGTAAGTTGCAAACAGGAGATATAAAGTTTTCCCCAACAGGTCTGGTGAGGTACAGGCAGCCATACAGCTGGCTCTTAGGGCTGTCCAGTGGTGGCAGGCTAATTTAGGAAGACTGTGGTAGCAGCACAGTGTCAGACCAGATGATGCTTTCTGCCTGCTGTGGAAATATAAAAAAAGGAATGCAGGAAGGGGTCTAATGTGTCATGGAACTTCCCCTTCCTCTGTTGCTCAGAGACTGTGCTGGAGACTTGTGGCTGTGTGTTCAACAGCCATTGATAGATTTTCCTCCATGAGTTTGTCAAATTGTTTTAAACTAATTTATACTTTTGGCTTACAGATTTATCTGTACTTGAGCTTAATTATGTGCCACATGGAAAAGTGCTTCCTCTGCTCATTCCATTTCTGTTGCATGATAATTCATTTTGTGTTCTTGGGTCTTAGATGCTAAGAAGCAGCCATGAATCTTCCCCTCCTGCCCTTCACTGCAGCCACCAGAATTTTGAAGGCCGAGCTCTCTCCAGGCTGGAGAGTCCAAGGGTACCTCTCTATTCCCTGCGCAGATGCTTCTCTGTAACTGTGATCGTGGCTGTTGCTCTATCATTTCTATATCCTTTATGTAATTCTTGAGAGGAACAACAGGGATATGAAGCAGACGTGGGCACAGCGTGCGACTCTCCGTTCAGTTCGTTCTTCCTTCCCTCGTGGTTCCCAGTGTCCTATTTGCCTTTTTGATCATCATGAAGCTCAGGCTTGATGTTCCTATGTCACTGCCTGCAGTGATGCCAAGTTCTTTCCTCAGTGATAATTAGTGACTACATGCCTGAGTGCAGTTCTTTGCTTTTCTTGGTGTTTATGTGCTTTTCCTGGCTACCTTATCACCTACTCACCCAATAACTTTCTCCCACAGATGGACCTTTGGATTTCCGAGATGCTGCCTGTGCCAAATAGTTGTGCTGCTGGCTTGTGTCACAGTCCCAGCGTGGGAGCTGCACTTGAGATGTTTGGGAGCTCAACTTGGATACTGCTGCCCTACAAGAAGTTTCCACTCTGTTTTCACCCTTAGTTTTGAAATGATTCTCAAATGTTTCTTAAAACCCCTTGGTACCAAATGAGTTCTTGTGTGTGCCTCCCTGCTGCTTCCACCCTCCCATCTCTCCTCCTGCTCTAGTAAGCAGATTCTTTCACAGACTTCTGTATTGTCCCCCTTCGAAAAATCATGAGTGTTTGTTTTGCATTTGCTTAGGCCTGAGTTCTTTCCCATTCACTGCACAAGCTGATTTACATTCCCTGATTGGCTACTTAAGCTTAGCCAACATTCAAACCTCAGTCTCAAAAAGAACTGAACTTTGATATTTTCTTTTCCAGCTGCTTCTCTGATTTCAAAATGCCACACTACCATGAAGAAGAATACCAGAAAAGAGCTGCTTTCTTCCAACCCTGAACAAGACACTTTACCAACATAGGAAAAAACTGCCCTGTTTTTAAGATTCCTTTTTCCATCCCCCAGGGTAAAATGCCCCACAGACCCCTCTGCTCAGCGTAGGTAGGGCTGTGCTTCCAGGCAAACTGTGTGCACCCTTGGGGCTGCTTGAGCAGAGGGAGCAAAAGTCTTTGTGCCCACTTGTGAAAGATTATGTCCAAACTCTCCGTATCCATTAGTCTTCCCAAATACACAGAATCACTTGCACTGTAAAATCACAGTAGTGTATCGTAGTGCATGGCACAAGGGCTGAAGGAAAGCCACTGGGCCACTGCTGGGCCTGGACTTGATGATGAAGAGATCTCTTCCAGGATGTCTGTTCTTACTACCTCACATCACATCTCATTGGGACATAGGGAGAGGACAATGAGTACTTTATGCTGTGTCCTCTTTACTTAAAAAAAAAAAAAATAAAAAGAAAAAAGCAGCACCCATAGAAATAGTTGTGTTTTGATCAACAAAAACTTAAGACTGAATGGTACTTCTGCTCAATGCCTACTCTTGAAAGCACACTGTACAGGTTACTGGGGATTTTACACTTTTTTAACCCATATGCAACACCAGCCCCCCGAAAAAACAAAAAAGTTGTAATAATTAATTCACTGCAGCTGGTAATGTTAAAAATCTTACTCTATGTGTTACGCTCATGGTGTGCCTCTGCTATTGCTGGTTTCCCACATTCCAAAAACAATATAACAGTCTGTCTTCATGTTAAGCACAGTAACAGTGCAACGTTGCCATGACTAGGAGCAATTGTTAAACAGATCTCCTTATTATATATAATTACTTCACTGTCTAAGCAAACAGCCACATAGAGCAGCTTAATTTTTCTTAAATTTAATTGAAATCTGACAGTGTGGCAAACTCTCAGAACACTGTAACAAAAGGGCTTGGTATTCATCGAGTAATTTGTTGCTAATTTTGTTCAGTGCTTTAAAAGGTTGCTGGAAGTAGGGAACCACAAAAGCGAATATCCTGCTCTAAGCTGGGATTTTTATCACTTTCTAAATGACACAGTGAATGACAGGGAAAAGCTGCAGGATAGTGGCTGAGTGGGTATTGATGGCTGCTACCGCGTTAAATGGTGCATTGGCACTGAAATACAGTGAAAGAACAAATCATCAGTGACTTTTCCATTTTATTCTTTCAGGAAGAAAAAAAAAAAAAACAACCTCATATCAAGAATTGCAAAACCTGAATTAGCTTTTCTTAAGAAAAAAAAAATTAGCTGAAGGAAACATGCAGCAGACAAGCCTGGTTTTGTGCCCACGCTCTCTCACCCATAGCTGCAACAGCACAATAGATGAGGAGCTCTGAAAAGTGCAAGAACAGTTTTGAGGAGATCCAGGTTGTGCTTTTGACAATTCTGACAAGTTCTGAAGCACAGCTGTAAAACTGCTGGAAGGAAAAAAACCACCAAAAACCCCTGCATGGGAAGTGGACATTATTCCTTCTGTCTACCTTTGTACACACCGCTCTGATGCTTATATTAAAAAGCTAGTCTTCCTCACCTATGAAAGGGGACAAAATCTTCCAGCTGCTTAATGCAGAACAGGCAGGAAAAATAGCTCCCTCTGAACTCAACTGTCCAAACCAGATGGAATCCAATGCGGGATATCTAATAACCATCCTACTTTCTATTTTGTCTAATAGGAGGGCAGTGAACTGAGGACATCCCAGAACACTGCACAGATATTTCTCCATTTCACATTAATACGCTTTGGGTCTGAGAAATGTGACCAATCACTTGAGGCACCCAGAGACACCTAACCCACTCCAGTCAGGTGCTACCAGTGCATGCACGAGTGTTTGTGGGTCAGATTCCCAGGCCAGCCAAGTTCAGACCTGCAGTACATCAACAGCACAAAATGAGCAGATAGTAGGTGGATCTAAATTTCTCTTTAAGCAGAGAGGGTCCAGGGACTTATAAACAACATCAGCTTGGGGGGAGGGGGCGTTGGAACCATGAGCGATCTGGAAATTCCTGACACTCTTTGCTCCTTTGTTGGCAGGGCTGAGCTAAGTTCCTGCTAAAATCACAGCGGTCATGATCCAAAAGTACAAAGAGTGTAGGATTAGAAAGGAAATGACCTCATTGATGAGATCTGGACTCCACCTACCTTTTCTCCATGGGGGGTGATATTGGCAAAGTAAATAAGTGCAAGTTCTTTGCATCCCCATGTGGTCCGGACATCATCAGTGACCTCATGGGCTTATTATTGCTTCTTACTTCACTTGCATTTTTTCACTTGAGTTTTTCATTTAGCCATCCAATATTTTGATTCTCTCAGTATTTCTTAAGCTACCCTTGGGTCCTATTATCAACAAAAAAAGAGGAACTAAGAATAATTTTGCTTACACTGCTAGAGTAGAGGTCAGTCTTTGGCAGCTAAGATGTTTGTAGTTCTACTAATACAAAAATTACTTAATAATAAAAAAACCCCAGTAAATCAGATGTTATATCCTAAAAAAAAAAGAAAGTTCAACTGCAACACCCTATGCCTAAACAGGGTTTTTTTCTGGCAGACTTTGGAGGGGACATCACAGCACACTGTGAGAATGGCTGGAGACTGTACGTAAGGAAGGAAGAGCTAAAAACATTCTAGCAGTCCCTATACTAGACTGTTCTTTAGTGCAGCAGCTAGAGTGATGCATCTGAAGGAGTCCAAGGAACAAGACTGATTCAACGCCTACACTGTTGGTAGCAGCAGGCTGAGAGATGGAAGTGAACATGTTCAAGCAACACTAGAGCTGCTGCCCGTGCTCTGTGGAGTAGGACCATTTGAACAACCTTGGAGCATGCTCAGCCAACAGGAATACATGGAAATAACACATGAAGAGAAAGGGAACCACCTTAGTGGTGCAGTTGTGACCAGAGAAAGCGATTTTACAAATCCCTTGCTTCTATAGGGCACCCTGTTTTAATTCATCTCAGTCAACCAATGTCCTCACAACAGGAATTAAGAGTTTGTGTCAGTAAAACTGAATGAGCAACTATGACTTAGGTAGGTCAATAAACCTTTCACAAGTAAATTACTAGAGTTGCTTCAGTGGGATGTAACAGCTCAGAAATTACATCCTTTGCTTTTAAGAGCTTCACAGTTAAGGGAGCCATTGGCAACCCAGGGATGTGTGAATAAAGAAAAGCTTGGCATGCTTACTGAGGTCAGCACAGATCAGAGCATTGTACCCAAGATGTGTCCTTTCTTACCTCTCCCTGGGTTATGAGGAAACCAGAGCTCTTCATTTATGAGAAACTAGGCATAGAGTCATACACAGCTTTTGTCTTTTACTGGTTTTACATCTTTTTTAAATAACTTTTTACACTGTATACTTTCTTGTTCAAGTAGTAAAAGGGAGATGCAGCAGATTTACCCTGAAGGTGAAGCAAGTGATGTACCCCGCGTTTAGCGCCATGCACTGTAAGGCAGCAGGTGAACCTGCACACAGCTACCATACCCTGTCTACAGCCCTGAAGGAGGACTGTAGGGAAGCAGAAGCAGGACATTTTGGAACAATGAGCATGCCTCCTTTCCTCATTCCGTAGCAAATCTGTCATCGCAGGAATTGATGACCACCAAGTTGATTCAATAAGCAAAACAAAAATGAGTCAAAGCTGTTGGATGGCAGCACCACCATCTTGGCTTCAGCTTGAGAAAGCCTTGACTCAAAAAAAAAAAAACCCAAACCAAAAAACAAAACCAAAAAAACACCCTCACTTTCCAGAAAAAAGGAACAAAAATAAAAGAAGCAATGCATAAATTAGAAGCTAAATCCCCTGACACCACAGACACACACTTGCAGGGCTCAGAGCCTGACACATAGGCAGCAGGGCAGAGACATGCAGCTCCTGGGGGGAAGAGCTTGAAGTATTGATGCTGAGCAGGTCTGGGGGTGCAAGGTGAAGCAGATAAGAACAGTTATAGGCCAAGTCAGAGAGAAGTTAGGAAGGGCAGGTTTTATCTAGGTTATAGTGTGGCCACGTGGGCACCACCCCACAAATCAGCTCTCTTAGGGTTTCCACCTGGATCCTCCCTCAGAAAAGCTTATGCATGGCTCTTTAAGGTGATCCTCAACACATGTGAGGGTTTGGCTGTTGTTCTGTTCCTAGAGGTGGTGATATGTAAGGCCAGCCCGGCCTGGATGAGGTGCCAGGGAGGAGAAGCAGCAGGGGGAAGGCAGTTGTATGTCAATCAGTGCCTGGCGGTGCAGTATCATTAGGCAGAAGAGGTTAAATATAGGATTTTGCAATTTAGTGAGCGGAAATATCAACCAGATGGCAGAGGAAGGAAAGAGATGCTGTTCCCACCTTCTAGGTAAGGCTTTTTGTTAAATTGTTAAATATCAGCAAGCTGGAGAGGAAGGAGGTGCTGTGAAGCCCTGTACCAGCAGGGCATGGGGGGTGGCAAAGCCCAGGAACCTGTGCTCATTCAGGGGGCTTCTGTCTGTTCCTCTTGGGATGTGGCTCATGGGGGCTACTGTGGTCCTACTAAATGATGTGGTAGAGGGGTGAGATGCAGCAAGCAACTGCTGCATGCTGGAGTGGGGTGTTTTGTCTGTGGGTGGTGGCTGAGTGGAGCTCTAATGAGGGAGGCAAATGTCCTCCTATTTGCTTAGCGTTTGTGGGTGTTGAGTTCAGGCGTGAAGCTTTGTCTTTCACCTGATATGTTGGTGCCTTCTTTGCCAGCACTGATCGGCCTGAGGTTGCTCAGTTCAGGGGACTTTCATTGTGTGTACTCTTAAGTCATGCAGTAAGGCTTGGCCCGGGAGCTTCTGCACTGGGTCTGTAAGAGCCTGGCTGTTGTATGCCTCAAACTTTGTGTAGTCATAAGACCTGTCTGGAGGGGAGATGTGTTGATAGCTCCCAATGTCTCTGTGCTCCCCCTTTGGCTCTTTGCAGATATGCTTTAATAAAAGGAAGAGAGAAGCTCTGGGACTCTTGTCTTTTCTTTAGTGAAGTGCACCTCCTAACTGTGCCATGGGGGGAGGTAGGAGCCAGGTGAGCTCAGGGGGATTATGCAAATCAACACCATGTCCCATGGAAGTTGGGAATGCCACACAGCTATCTCAAGAGTATAAAGGTACTGAAAAATATTGATGGGTGTGCACCCACCACTGAAGACTTGGACTGATCCAGTGAGATGTAGCTGGATCCACTGGTGGTGAGAACCTTTTATGTTACTCTCTTCCTCACTCTCTCCCATCTTTTCCATTAAGTCTTTCTTACTTTTCCTCGAAATTTAGTCGCACCATCAAATAATTGCCTATGAAAATAACACCTTTATCCGTACTGTTTATTGATTGTTTTATTAGGGAGATCTAATCAGTTATTTTGTTACTGTTCCTCCAAGTCACTGCCATGGCCCTGCTGCCCTGCCAGCCCTGCAGAGCAGGGACAGCCTCTGCCAGGGGATCATAGATTCACCTCCTTCCTTGTCCACTGAGTGGGATGATACAGGGTGGCAGGGTAAGCCTGTGGCCGGCCAAGTGTTCATGAGAGAAATGTTGGGTTGGTCTTCATGTGGCCATGTAAATAGGGTCTTTGTGTGGCCAAGTAAACAGCAGCTTATTGTGTCTCAAATGACTGTTACCAGTGGTGTTACTCAGTCATGGCAGTCTCCCTTCACTGAGAGAAGTGGGTTCTGGCCTGCTCTGGGACCTAACAAGTAGAGCCTGCTGCTCTCTACCAGGCTATGGGGGTGTATGATGGCCTGGCTGACTAGTTGAAATGAAACCTGCACCTGCTGCCATGGAAAGGGACAGGACTTGTGTGCTCGCTGTCCTCTCTCTCCCTCTGTGCCTATTGCTGCTCTCGGCCCTGGCTTCATCGCCTTCTTGGCTGCAGTGCTTTTTGCTAAGCAGACAGTAAGTAGATCCCAAAAAAGCTATCATGGGACAAGTGTGATTATTCTGATCCAATCTAATTTGTGCTTTTAATTAAAATTCTCAGGTGAGAATTTGGATCTAGCTTTTACCTAAAATAAATCATTGGAATAAGGAAGCAGTAGATGTAATAGGAAGAGGTGAAAAGGGAAATTACTACATGTTAATTCCATTATAACATGTTGTATTTCTATGTCATTCATGTTGTCCACCTCCCCCTGGTATGAAATACCATAGGTGGTCATGATGTGAACCGCTGAAATGGTGTGGGATGAGGTTGCTCTGGAAGCCGTTAGTTGTGCAAAGGGTGCTGAACAGTGTGATAAATGGGCTTATATTTTCAACATACTTTTTATGGTTTGCTTTCCCTTAATTTATAATCGGGTTGCTCTATACAGGTAAAGCTGTAAAGTGGTGTGTGAAAAGGTACTCTGATGAAATGAATGTTGCCTAATGGAATCAATACAAAAATATCTGATACTAATTTTCCATCCTGTATGATGGGAAACTGTGGAAGGAGGAGGGATCCTATCACAGATGGGCAAACCCTATGACTTCTTCAGTTATCTGCACTTAAAAGCTATCAATTTAGAGCTGTCCTGTGTATTGCCCCGTGAATTGAACAAGCCTTTTCAGTCTTTAATTAAGGGTGACAAACTCTTTGAACATCACAGCCTTCATCTGTTCATGTGTGGAAAGCCTGGTGTAACAAAAGAATTTAATCAAACTACAAGCCTAATAAAGACTACATTGCCTGAACTAAATGATGTTATTGCTGCTGCAGCTCATAGTTTTACATTTAAAAAAGCGGGTCAGAGTGTTCATTCATCTTGATTAGCAATGCCAACCTAATTACTTCTGGAGGAAACAGTAATTAGCTGGAGTCTCACCTCATTAATCATGACATTCTTCTAGCAGACTATTTTTATCTGATAAATGGCTTGGATTGGAACAAGGTGTATATTTGAATTCTAGTTAATTGTACACAGCTTGCTGCATAACATTTCACATTTTTATCATTTAACTGCTTCCTTCCTGTGAACCTCTCAGACTTTTTTTGCCGGCTGTTCATGTTGAATAAGAGGTGAATGGCCCATGTAAGATATGTCAGCTTTAATTACGGATAGAAGTAACTGAAGGTGTGTTCCAACAGCAGGGAAATGATGGAGCCCCTGACTGCATAGGAGAGGAAAGGCATCTTTTTGCAGGCAGAAACTGGTGCACAGCTACTATTGTGCAAAGGCTGCTGCTGCTGGCTGCTCTTAATAGAACCCTGGGCCAAGATTTTTTTTTTTTGATGAGGAGTGATGATTAAACACATCCTTGCCCTTAAAGCTGACTTCTTGGAGGTGCCTCCATTGAGGCACCTTGAAGTCAGTGCACCTAAATTGCCATTCAGTTCTGACAGTAACTAATAGAAGGAATCAAAATGTGTATTTCAAAAAACTGAAGTTTTGCATTTATTATGTGCTTATTAAAACCAATGAGGAAGCATGTACTGAGTGTTCTGGGGGGAGGTTGCTTTCTGAAAAGTTGCTTTAAGCATCAGAGATGATTCTTAATTTTGCAAAGCATGGTTGCTACCTTTCTCTGACTGTAGGAACTGGAAAAGAGGAAGAGCCTGGAAGCTGCAATTCCAGATTCAGTTTTCTAAAAACAAAAGAACAGGTTCTAATTTTCTAGTGAAGATGATTATGACTTTGTTAGTCTGGGAACATGAGATTTTCAGAGGCAGTAAGATAAATGGGTCTTGGGAGTCTTGCTTCTAAAACCTGTACCCAATGTATCCCTAATACTGGTCTACCATGAGGAAAGTTATTCTGCATGTCAGAACTTTATATGTGTATGTTTAATAATGAAATAGAGGATTTATGTTTTCCATACATACAATCTATCCTTTTTAACAAACCTGAAACAATGATAGAAGATTAACAGAGATACAGGAAAAATAAGTTACTCTTCCATTTTTAGGTAACATACTGTTAAGTGGCATTAGTTATGTGATATCTTACATTTTTGAAGTGTAAAACTGGATATTTTACACACGTGAACATCAGTTTTTCATTTTGCTTTGAATAAGTACAGAAATTTGCTCTATTTTTGGAGTTGATAGGTGTTCTAGAAGTAGCTTACTCTTCCACAAGCGAGTCTACTCTTACTAAGAGAAATGGAAAGTACTAGCTGATGCTTTCTGCAGCATCTTTAGCCATAGCTGCCTCGCTGACTGAGCTGCAACCCAACAGCCATTGGGATACTGTTGGAACTTACCAGTAAGAGAGCCAATATTGTTGACAATTGAGAAACCATTAAATTATTTTAATTTTAATAAAGTACTCTGCTCTTTTATGTAAATATGGTTAAAGTTTTCTCTGAGTCCTCTTCTCTTGTCTTTCAAATAAAAAAATAAAATGAAAAACACAAGGGGAGAAAATCCTGTGTCCTTCAAGTTAAACCCCTTCCTGTGAAACCATGAATAAAGTCTGTTCAATGCAGATTTTTTTCCTCCCACGAGAAAAAAAAGAATTTTATGTAAACCAAAGCTTTTATTATAAAAAGATGTTAAATTACAATCAGCCCCACGCAGTCCTGATGTAGCAAAAACCTTCCCCTCTACTAGAAATCATGCTTTTTTTCTGGATGTGATATAACTGCAGCAAAGAGGTATATGTGATGCATGCATATACTACATGTAAGTGACTTTTTGATATTCAAATTATTAATTTAAAAGTCTGTTTCAATATCTGGTATTGTTTCTAATCATTAACTTTGTTAGTAGTTTTCAACATGCTCTAGGCTGATGGCTTTGATCGTAGGTCCCAGTTACAGTGTTCTGCTAGAGGCAGTACTTGTCAGATATTAGAAATGTAGGAGTTTTGCTAATGAGTATATACTTAAAAATTGATACAGCCTTAGTAAATAGTAAAAATTGTAGACTCGTTTGCTGACATATTACTTGTGTAGATATTGCTAGTGTCTTGTAACTTCACCCATAGGTCACTTGTAGAGAAAATTAATTTCCAACTTCTAATAGGTTAGAAGGAATTCATACTAAATTTTTAATATTCAAGTAGTAATTTTCTTCTGACATATCAAAGGAATCCATAAGCAATCAAGCCACTCCTGTTCCTCTTCTGATACAGGCTGGCATTACCATGCTCATCTTAGAGAAGGAAGTGAAACCTAAGTTCGTTAAGGACAACTTTAGAGAAAGGAGGTTAATGTCTGTAGGGCTCAGAATAACAAGCGTTGTCTGTAGCTACAGATAAAAAAAACCATCTGCACATCTTAAATTTGAGCTTTGTGACTTATCAGGGGAGTCAAGTGCAGAGCTGACAGTAGAATACCCAAGTCCTTGTTAACAGATCTCTTTTCTAACCATGAGATACTGACTCAAACTTTCCTCTTGATGTAGTCCTCTCTTCAGTTAAATTTCTTCTGGAAGTGCACTCTGTAGTCAGAGGGCCAAGATGATGTGGTATCCTAATATAAAAACTGTTTCTTGAGGGAACTGTGCATTAGTTGGGTCGCTTCATTGTTGATTGCTGTGGAGAAGTTGGGAACAGCCAGCTGTTTGGCTTCCCATCTCTTGTGGCTTAGTAGTCTGAGATATGGAATAAAACCAGCCCTTTTCTTGGTTTGAGCATGCAAAGTCAGCTTCCTGTGTGCTGGTTGGGGGCTGTAGGGAAGGGGTCAAGCAACTGCTGGTTTTGGTGCATCCTGCTTCCCCCCACCTACTGCTACAGAGCTGTTAAGTAGCATTTTTTCTGATTTCCCAGTTTCTTATCTTAATTCCTTGTAATAAGTCTTGATTAACCTCTGGTAGGCCTTCAATACAAAACACTCCTGCCATCCTAGTAATTTGCCAGTCACAGGATACAGGTGCTTTTTTTTTTTTGGTATGTTATATAGGCATTATATGTTTTATGTCTATCCAGTCCTGTTGTGGCCTCATTTAAACCATGTGGTCCCTGGCTCAGGTATTGCAGTCTCCCATAGGCTCTATTATGGTCTTGTCCTGTGGTTTGAAAGGTGGTGGTGGTGTGGCTTTGCTTTGTGTTTGTGTGGGTTTTTTGTTCGTGTGTGTTGGTTTGTTTGTGGTCTTTTTTTTTTGTGGTGTCTTTTTTTTTTTTTTGTGGGTTGTTTTTTTTTTTTTAAGAATGTCCAGACTAAAATTGACTCTATGGCCATTGAGGCGTTCCTGCAATCCTTTACTCTTACCTGTTCCCATAACTGAACAGAAAACCAAGAGAAACTAGAGGAAACTTTTGAGCAGTTTAATTTGTTTTATAACTCTTGTTCTCTTTCTTCTAGCTGCATAAGGTAGATGAAATATGGTATCGTGAGCCACCAGTTTGTGGAGAAGAATAAATTGCAAAGTAGAGGCTGGGTGACTGTGCATTAAAAACATGGATGTCATCCAGGTATAACCATGCATCGGCATGATGGTAATCAGACTTTCAGTATAAGACTATTCTGGAAAAGGCAAGTTATGTGATATTTCTGCTTGCTGAAGACTAACTTGGGTCTCCTAATTTTATATAGGCTTGAAGTTATCTAACCCACAACAGAAAATAAACATAGTAAGATAGATATTTAAAAAGTTTCTAACACATTTTAAAATAAAGTCTAAGGCACAACCTTATGATTGAAAGATTAAATCCTGCCCTAGCCAGTAAAAATAGATTTAAAAAATGAGAAACTATTTTAAGCACAGTGTTGGCTGTACTAGACAATTTTAGTTAGGTCTGTGTCTCAGCCTTGTCAGAGATTAGCATAGTCCAGAAGGCTGTAGTCAGTATGCCAAAAAAATCATAGCAGCAGGGGGTGATAAAAATATTAAAAAATTAATAGAAAGCCAATGTCTATAAATAAAATGACAGTAAACCTGTACCTGGAATCTAGAATTAAGATAAAGATAAACCTTGGAAACTTGTCATAGATGAAAAATAGAAGACACTCTCAAGGACAGCATCCAGTCCTGTTGAATGCAGTGGGAATTCTGCCACTTTCATCTTTTTGGCCAGGATTTTTTCACACAGAATAGGCCTCCAGCTGGCACATGCTGTTGCAGTTTGATGGTTTTCCATGGAATTATGGCATGTTTTTAACAATGTAGAATGGACTCTGTTCGAGTCTTTGCACCTTCTGCAGTCCATCATACCAACGTGAGCAAGTTGGATCACTGAAAATTTTACAGGAGAAAGAAAAAATGAAGTGTGCTTGTTGCTGGAATGGCTTTCACCAACAACATGAAAAAAATACTATGCTAAGCTTTGAATGCTTTTTCCTTTTCCTTTTTTCTTGGTTGCTTGCTTTTATGTATGGGATTAAAAAAAATAATTTGTGAAGAATTTTCAGGTGATTTCTGAGGTTTTGTTGACCATTAATGGTATCTAAACTGAAAATACCACTGTGCAGGAATATCTGTGTTGTTGTAATAGCCCGATCTGTGAGTAGACCCCCACAGTGTATGCACTTAAGAAACAACTGTGGTCTTGGTCCCTAAGACTTTATAGTTGCAATCCAAGAAACAAGTCACAGAAGTGTCCAAAGAAGTTTTTAAGGGCAGAAAATCTCTGTATGCATGAGCTTACATTTACTGTTGTCTCAGCTGAGTAAGAAGCAACTTTATTTCTTTTTTAACATAACAGCTTTTGAAAATATACAGTAATTTGAAGAAAGAAATTTTCAAATCAAGGCTTGCAAAATTCTGAAGAACTATTACGTCCCACTTCTGGTGTTGCACCACTGTTCTGAGGACCGATACAACCACTTCATGTCAGGTGTCATTCCCCCAGGGCATTTTGTTATAGCACAAACTACCAAGGTAATTCTTGGTGACTGTTTCTCTTTGTATATTTTTATTTATATATTTAATATACAAAGAGATGCAAATATATACATAATATATAAATATAATACACACATATATATTTACATTTGTATATTTAATCTCAGGCGTTTTCTCTGAAGTTACATATACTTTCAGTTTTTCCAGAAGTTAGAGGTGGTGCTTCTGCTGCTCTTGATTTGTCTCATATGCAAAATATTTGTATATGTCTTCTCTCCTTCTGACTTAGAAGTACCTCAGAGCTACTGTGATACATTTGAATTCTGGCTTGGTTTGGTTATTCTAGTCATTTGTAGACAGTATACTGTAATTATTCTTTGCCCCGGGGGTTTGTTTGTACTGAGTCACTGAAGCTGAATAGCCCTTCCTTATGCATATTTTCTTTGCAGATATAATTTGCTCACTTGATTTATTAGTGTGTTTATGCTACTCTATATTTGATCTTGATTATTTAAAAAGAAGTGCTCATTGTTGCCCTGAGTTGTAGATAATGCCTGGCATCCATTAACAAGCTTAATTTGAAGTGTAATTTTAGACTGATCTAGTAAATAGGTAGGAGTGCTCCAAGTGAACACCTTTTTACTTGGGATTTAGCATGCTAAAGAGCATGCACAAGACCAGTACTGTTGTGCCATTTGGCTAGCTACTGAAAACTTGGTTGCTGTTGGCTGTGTGCCCATGTTTGAACCATGAAAGTGCTTGGGAAGGAATGAAGGAGAGAGATCTGAAGGAAATGATACTGTCATCAATACACCAGGCAACCCTACTGGGTTTTGAGCTTGTTTAAACTGTTTTGGCAAAAAATATGTTGAGGCTGTGGTTTCATGTGTGACAGCTTTGCATCTGCTGAAGAGTGACCTTGGTGCTCCACAGCCATTGCTCTGCTTTACCATTGCAGCCACTTCTAGCAAGTGGGTGGTCCTATCCTCTCCTGCTGTGCCTGGGCCTCATGAGAGCTTGCTACACTGCAAAAAGCATTTTCTTTTTTCTTTTTTTTTTTTTTTTTTTAATTTTCTTTTCTTTTGGCTGAGTTAGTTTTCTGTCAGGTTAGTGATACACACTGGCCCCTGGAAGGGATCTGAGGAGCTACAAAAATAATGGGAGATAGGGGGCAACAACATCTGGGTGTGGGGAAGAGAAGCCAGTAACACTTCTGGGTTGGAGATCATCCTCCCACTTTAGCAGCAGAGAGCTGATAGATCAACTCAACACATTACCACCATAACCTAATCCAAAATTTGTGCTGAGCCAGGTCAGCAGGTGCTCAGCACCTGTTTGAAGCTGGTGGTACTTCACTGCTTCAAATTCTGACACCCTGAAAGAATCCTCAGGGAAAGGAGGGTCAGGCTCAGACAGTGGGAGTCCAGCCCTGAGAGCTAATTCACCTCTGAGAGAACTTCACTGAGTTCCAGAAGCAAGCTTGACCCAGTGAACCCGCGGTTGGGTGCAGTGCCACAGCCTCGCACAGCTGTGGCCTCTTTGCAGGACGGGAGCATCAGGAAACGAGAGAAGCCCTACTGAAGCTGAGGCTCAGCATGTACAGATTTGTGTATCTTTGTACGCATCTGGTATAACTAAATCTTTGTGTGTAAGGCACATAAAATTTTGTAGTGTCAATTTGACTTCGGGTAACATTCAATAATCTCGTTTTATTCCCATTTAAAATCTGGTTTAATTAAAATGTACAGAGTGTTCCCACAATGAGTATTGTTTCTAAGCTGTGTCTCTTTCAAATTCCCAGTATAAACAAACCTGTAAATAGGTAATTAAAACCATCTGCTTCTTGGTAGCCCAGTTACCTTTGCAGCATCATTTACATTTTTCTCCCCTTTAACTCAGGGAATTAAACTGACATAAATTCTTTCTTCAATGGATGAGCCATTACAAAAAAAATGCTATGGCACATAATTTCTCAAGGAAAGACATTTTCTATTAAATTTCTCTTCCAAATAAACTGTCCTTTGTGGCCACACAAAATTCTGCCTTCAGAAGTTGGACATACCCATAAACTTTAATCCAGTACAACATACTTATAAGATCAGACAGGAACTGTGTTATTTTATTTCTGCTATGTAAATACTGCTTTTTTATCTTGTCATGAAGGGCAAGTACTGATGTTAATGGAGCTATTTTGAGCTAAGGACCCAGCCCTTATTTTTAGACCTGTTTCACAGGAGTAAACTAAAATTCAATTTTTAAAATAATCCATAGAAGCTGATAAAACAAGGATTCTGCCTCTTGATCATTCTTTTGCTTAAAGATGTGATCTTATTTTTGCACTGATCTCTCAGATAACATTATGATTAGAGGGAGGACACTGAAATGCATTGAGGTAGCTGCAGAAGTCTAGATTGTACTGCCCACAGATATTTGCTGAGGGCCTGAAAGAAATGTGTGCCCATTAACATGGATCTGTGGACTTGGAAGCACATTGATCTTGATGGTGAGCTAGTTGTTGGGGGTTTAATGCTGGTATCTCTGCAAAGCATTGAGGTCCGTTGCTACCAAGATAGCTTTTTATATCTCTGCTTAGGCCATGTATGACTTGGGTTAATTAATGAGATAAACACCAAATCCTTTATGGTATGGAGTTGTGGGGGGCAGGCTGAAGTAAATGGAGATAGAAACAGAGTGGCTCTTCTTTACAAAGGCCTTGCTGCTCTGGCTGCCCTAGTTCCCATTGTCTTATGGCTTATGGAAAGGAACAGAAAAGTTCTGCTCTCCTGCCCCCTTGGGAAGTGGGAACTGAAGTTGAGGAGGAGAGAAATGGGGACTTCCCCCTCTAGCTAGAAACAGCATCATGAAGTAGCTGCATCCTCCAAGAGGGTGCCATGAGTCACTTTCTCCCAAAAGCAGAGGAGGTTTTCTTTCTGAGTCTTCTTCATTTTATTTTAAGCTATTGGGACCCTCTGCACATTATTTTTGTGATAACAGAAACATTCTCTCTGTGGTTTTGTTTTGTTTTTTTTCAAAATAGCAAATTCACTGCTAATTACTCACTTGTAAAGTCTGGATTGACGTTGTAAATACTGGGACATTGCCATACTCCACTTGACTGGTAAGTTTAAGAAGCAGAGTTTGCTTAAAAGGAAGCAGAGGCCACTTGTCATCACAACCAGTGCAGAAACCTGATAATTAACTCTCTCATTGTCTTAATGGCACTTCCTGAACACAGCTTTCCCAACTGAGTCCAATGCACTTTCAGCCACAAAGGAAAGCTATTTGAGTTCTTCAGTCACTTATCTTCTTCTAGAGAGCAAAGCAAGCAGCATTGTTGCAACATTCACTATTAAGAGGGTTTATTCTGAAACTTGATTAAAAACCAAACCCGAAACAACAAACCATGGGAGAGCAACAAGGTCCTGTTGACCTCTGGTTTTCTTTAAAATTCAAGGTGATGCTTGCTGGTGAAGGGAGCTGGTTGTGCAAAGATACAGCAAAGAGCTTTTTTGCCATTTTGGGGAGGCAACAGCAAAAAAGACTATCAAATGTCCATGGGATTTAGGAAAACCATAAATCATAGAATGACTGAGGTTGGAAAGGACCTTGAAGATTTTTCTAGTCCAGTGTCCATGCTGAAAGGAGACCCGGCTAAAAGAGGTTGCTTGGGATTGTGTCCAGTCAGATTTTGAATATCTTCAAGGATGGAGAGTTTATAGTCCCTCTGGAAACCTCTTCCAGTGTTTGATCATCCTTATGTTATAAAAACAATAGAACTGTTTATGTTTAAGTGGAATTTCTTGTATTTCACTGTGCCCATTGCTTCTTGCCTTTCCACTGGCTACTACTGAGAAGAGTCTGCCTCTGTTTTCTTTACTCATCTCTTTGGGTATTTACACAGACTGATCATATCTAGCCCCACTCCCTCTAACAGTCTTTTCTGCAGGGGGAATGGCCTCAGCCCCCAACCTCCTCTTAAATGAGGGGTGCTCCACTCCCTTAATCCTAGCCCTTTGCTGAACTTGTTCCTGTAAATCTATATGTTGTATTGGGGAGTCCAGAACTGTACTAAGCATTCCAGATGTGCTGAGCTCACTTCCTCACTGGTGCTGAGCTGAGAGGAATGATCATCACCCTTGACCTGCTGGCAACATTTTGCTTAATGCAGCCCAGGATACTGTTGGGCTTTTTGCAAAAGTGTGTTGCTGGCTCCTGGTAAATTTGTTCACTATGTCCCCAAGCCTTTTTCTGCAGATCTGCTTTCCAGATGGTTGGTCCTTACTCTGTAGAGATGCATGGTGTTATTTCTTCTCAGGTGCTGGAGGACTTGGCCTTTTCCTTTGAGCTTTGTGGCATTCCTCTCTGTCCATTTCTCTTGCCTCTTGAGGTCCCTCTGAATGACAGCACAACCATTTCGTCTATCAGACCCTCCTGCCAGTTCTGTATAAAGTACAAGCTTGCTGAGGGCAGTATGCCCTATCATCCAGGTCATTAATGAAGATGTTAAGCACCACTGGCTCCAGTACTGACCACCCTGGTGCACACCACTAGTGTCTGGTGTCCATCTTGACTTTGAATTGCTGGCTATGACTCCCTGTGCCCACTGGTTTGGCCAGTTTTCAGTCCACCTCAACGTATCTTCTATATAGCTTGCACATCATCAATTTGCCTGAAGATTTTACAGGAGACACTGAATTGACTTTCGTTCTTTTTCTTTTAATATATTCTTTCACAAAAGGAAAAGTCTGTTTCATATAAAGCAGGAATATAATCCATTTCACTCAGGTGCTGAGGTGGGAATACTTAAGACTCTGAGTAAGCTAATAGAGCACTACTTTCTATGGCTGTGGAAGGGTGAATGGTGTGAGGTGGCTGTGAGAAAAGAACCACACTACTAAAATGGTGATTGATGATCTAAAATGTTGTACCTGAAGTGATTTGAAGATTTTTTTAATTATTTTTTATTTTTTTAAAAAAACCATCAAGACTTGTTCTTTGACTCCCTCACGCTACAAACTTACTTGGAGCAGATTCTCTACCAGCTTTGAGTGACATTGCAGATTCAGGAGAGCAGGACCTGTGCTCCAATTGCTTGATGTGTTGGGTCTCAGCGAGTGCTTCGATTCCTCTATGTAGTGCGTCAACTTCAGGCTCAGCTTTCTGCATGAGACATGTGGATAGTGTCCCCCTTGCTCCATGACTAGTGTCTTAGATATCTATTGCTTTCTGTAATAGCTTGTTGGCATAACACATCAATGGCTTTGATAATTATTTAGCCGTAGCTCAAAGTCTTTGACTCGTCCATGTCTAGGGACCTATAAAGTTCCTCTGTGGTTTCTATCACTCTTTGGTCCAGATGTGGTCTAAAAAGCATAAAGTTAACAGCACTTGTATAACAATGTTAATCTACTGTTGTGTGGGTGGTGTTTTTTGTTTGTGTTCGTTCCCCCCCTGCCAGGCTTATACCAGGCTAGTCTAGCCAGTTAGTGCTGGGTTAATGCAGTCAAGATCTCATTTGTTTGGGTGACACTCTTGGCTATGCAATACTCTGTAGCAGTTTGTAATCCAGAATGTGCAGCTGCTGTACTTGTAGTGTCTGTAGATCTGGAGTGATAAAGTCTGAAAGATTGTCCTCTAGAATTGGATCTTTACCAGGAGATTTATGTGGCAGAGATGGTAATATAGGAAATAAGCCATGCATGAATTCAATGATACTACTGTGCATGTACCTGAAATATTGCTGTGGTGTTGCAATCCTCCTCCTAACAACAAGGACTGAAGTTTTCTATTTTTTCTCTTACCTGTTTGTTTTTAAGCCATGATTTTGCTACCAACATGCAGGGTCATATTGGCCCATCCCTTCTTCACATTCCTTCTGTTTCTGTAAGTTGGATATAATGGTGATTCCTGGAAGTCCTTTGAGATATGTGTAAATTGCAATTTAAATGCTAGGTATTAATAGTATTTTCAGTATTTTAGAGACCAAATCATGACATAACCTAGTTTTAATTATTTCATGTTGTATTTTACTCCTGGTGTGCTTCAGATGAGTTTTGCTTTTATTGGGTTGCTACTAAAATGTGACAGTGGGTGAACACCTCTAGGAAAAGAAATTAGTACAGCTAATTGTTTTTTTTGGTCATAGGATGGTGACATGACCAGGCAGGCTGAATATTTATAGTCTTAATCTTGAATTAGTAAAATATTCTCTTCAGGGAACAAAAACTGGAAAAGTAAGGTTAATTATTTCTATTTAATAATGCAACTCATAACAAGCTTTTTATGGGCTTATACCATTGCATCATTGGGAGTTTTCTTAAGGCACAGGTAGGATGTTTTTGTATGACTGAGCCATTAATCCAGCATTGTACAATAATATCCTACATTTGTCTTTTTTGGTTATGTCCAGCTGAAGTGAGAAGAATACTTTGCTATGCAGGTAATACAAAAGTAGCTTTTGGATTTGCATTTCAAGAGCTTGTTCATAAATTTTTAGTCTAGAGGTATTTCTATTCCACCTACTATTTTCTGTAAGGAAATAATGTCTTGCTAGCACCTGGTGTTTTGTTTTAAAGAAACTTATCTTCCTCAGTTTCAGTGGTTATGGTTTAGCTTAGAAATAGTTGTGGAAGAAAAAGTCCACCAAGCTAGAAAAAATGAAAATGCTTTTGACATTTAACCATGATAAGGAGAGTGATTTGTAGAGTGTGGAGTTTTGCCCAGGAGAACAGGCGCATCATTGGCCTTTGCTGCATATGCAAGGATGGTTTGCAGGGTGGGAGGAAGAGGAAAGCAGGGGCAAAGCCAAGCTGACTCAGAGGCTCTGAGGAGGAGCCTTCTCTGAGAAGGAATACTGCCATGGACTATTAGCAGTTCTTGAAAGACAGGCAGGGGAAAGTATATTAAAAAAAAAAAAAAAATTCCCCCTGCAATTTAGGATCCACAATCTTATCTGTTTTAAGAGATAAGAGCTCTTCTTACTGTCAGTACAAAGTATTTTTAAGTGTGAAGGGTGGTCTTCCAATGAATGCCATCTCTTGCTGGAGAAGATGGAACTGTAGGAAAGGGCAGGTAATTTGAGTGGAGGCCTGGTACTGCAGATGTGACTCTTAAAAGTTGGGAAATAACTGCCCTTGATTAATAGGGAGGAGGAATTTGTGTCCATATATACATGAGAAGACATTCTTATATTTGTCAGGCCTGATAGTATCTTCCTTTTACTTTCCAAGCTGAGACACAACTGGAAATGTAACCAGGGATTTTGTTACCTTAGGGGTGTTGGAAGAATTAGTACATAAAACACACTGAAGATGGAAGTTCATTTGTAAATATTACCTCCATTATTATCCTCCCCAAGAACGCTGCGGAGATTGCTCCTCACTTTGAGAGCCAGATCTTCAACTGCCATAAATTAGCACAGCTCTGTGCTTTCCCGTGAAGCTACTTTAGATTTGCATCTGCAGAAGATCTGTTTTCCTTCATTTAATGATGCTACAAACTTCCTTTGTATGTTTCCTATTTAAAGACTTTCTCCTGTATTTATAGCCAAATAATTTGTTAATGATATACACAAAAATATATGGGCCAAATTCTGCCTTTGTTACCTCACCATGAATCACGGTCATTGTATTTCTGTCAGTAAACTTTATGTGCCATCCAGCTGTGTAGCTGAAAAGAGAGCTTGATCCTGTTTGTCTGTAGAGTTTCCAGTGTGGGCTTCTGCAAATATTTTTTTCCTTTGTAACCAGTGAGCATTTGCACATTGGTTTAGTAACCTTGGCTACAGTGGAACTATGCCTGTTTGCCCTTGTTTGCAGCAAATTTGTGTAAAGATTCTTGATATTATCCTATAAACATAGATGATTGAGATTTATAATTAGATATCAGATAAATTAAGATCTTGTAAGTGGGAGTTCCAGCCTCTTTGAGGTAACTGTATGCTTAAATTCACTGGTATAAATTGTATTGTCTTCTGTATTTAAGAGAAAGAGAAGCTTTTTCCGACAGTTCATATTCAACATAATTTTCCACTAAGGAGACTGCAGCAGCTTGCCAGAGTTGTCACACGCCTTGATGTCTTTGAACTTCTTCCTTGGAAGCTGCTGAAATCCTTCATGCAACTGCTCCACTTGGGCATAATCCAGGAAGAGCTTTCTCCAGCTGCTTTGGTTTATTATGTATCAGCTCCCAGAATTTGAGATCACAAGTCAAGCAAAATGGCTAAATGTAGATGCATACAGAACAGCCAGCTCTCTCTGAGTCTGTGCTCCAGGAAGCTCCCCTGACCTGTTCTCAATGCTAATGTTCTTCAAGTTGCTTTCAAGACCCCTGGGATTTTGTCCGTTGATGATAACAGGCCAACAAATGTCATGCTGCATTTATAGGACAAAGGAAAAGCAAGCAGTAAACTCCCTCCTTTTCCTCTGTGTTCATGCTATGGGGAGAGGAGCCTGTTCCACATATCCTCCCTCGCAAGCTACAAATGAAGTGCTAAAGCTAAAATCTTGGGACTTAGGCAAGAGGAAGGCTGAAGTCCAAAACAGGGAGATACACATCTTTAATTCTATGAGACTATCCCTGCTGTTGCTTTTGGTCACGCACATCCATTTGTATGCTTTGATAGTTTTCTGTTCTGCAAATTCAGGGCGCTCAAGCTTATCAACAGTTCCTTGGGGGGCAGGAGATACTTCTTTCAATTTGATAAGAAAACCAGTAGCTTATTCAAATAGCATAATTGTCTGGTAAAGAAATACAAGGCTTATTGAGGCTGGAGTGGGCTCCCCGTTGCTGTAGCTATGGTACGGTTTATTGCTACCTTATAGCTAATTGCTACAACCTCCTTCCAGGTAGTTGTAAAGAGCAATAAAGTCTCCCCTCAACCTTTTTTCCAGGCTAAATAACCCCAGTTCCCTCAGTTGCTCCTCATAAGACTTGTTCTCTAGACCCTTCACCAGCTTCGTTGCCCTTCTTTGGACATGCTCCAGCACCTCATTGCTCTTGTAGTGAAGGGCCCAAAGCTGAAAGCAGTATTTGAGGTGTGGCCTTGTGAGTGTTGAGTACAAGGGTGACAATCACTTTGTTAGTTTTGTTGACCATGCTGCTTCTCATAGAAACCAGGATGCTGTTGTCCACTTGGGCACACTGCTGGCTCATAATCAGCTTGCTATGGACCAACACCCCCAGGAAGTAAATAATTTTTTGACATGGTCTCCCATAACATCCTTGTGGAGAAACTCAGGAAGTATGGGATAGAAGAGCAGATAGTAAGATGGATTAGAAACTGGTTGGACAATATAGTCCAGAGAGTGGTGGTCAGTGGTGCTAAGTCCAGCTGGAGAGCTGTAACTAGTGGAGTCCCCCAGGGAACAGTGCTGGGACCAGTCCTGTTCAACATCTTTATCGATGACATTGATGACAGGACAGAGTGTCTTCTCAGCAAGTTTGCTGATCACACAAAACTGGGAGGATTGGCCCATACACCTGAAGGCTGTGTGGCCATCCAGTGGGACTTGGACAGACTGGAGAACTGGGCAGAGCAGAACCTAATGAGG
>JANIJG010007952.1:2222-16234 GCA_024611175.1 Megaceryle torquata | reverse complement strand
TTTTTTCAAGTCTTTCAAATTAAAAAAAAAAAAAAAAATTAAAACCTTTCTCTTTGTTTTTTTTCCATTGCATGGGGGGTTGAGGGGGGAGGGAAGAAAAAAAAAATGAAGGCCCCCCCTAACCCCCTAAAAAAAACTGGGGGAAAAAAATGTTCCACACAATTTTTATGGGACCTCTGTGGACCTTGAATTTTTAAGTAATCTTTTTTGATGATTTTAGACAGACCATTAAGCTGAGGATAAAAGTCCCTCTGTTCAATATCTGGATACATTAAGCATTAGGCTTAAAATTTACAGCTTTCATTTTGACAAGGAAAATGGCACGTTTGGTCTCAAGTGCTACCTTGAACTGTTATTCAACATTAAGACAGGTTGTCAGTCCAAGGGGAGGAGGTCTGTGCACCGGTGGCAGCTGCTGCTGCTGCTCTTGCTGTGTGTACACGCAGGGAGAGAAAGATGCGACATTGCTGCCCATCAAGAGCTGCAACTTGAGAATGCTTTGGGTTTTTACTTTAAAAAGAAAAAAAATAATAGATTATGCTGATCTAAGGGAAGGCAAAAAGTAAATGGGGTGTTATACCTGATTGCAAAATGAGTGCTTCATCCGAATATTCGAAAGAATCAGAGATAGAAGGAGGAGGAGGAAAATCAAGAATGATTTCTGAGAAAGCTTCGGGGATTAGAGAAATGAGGCATTAGACTTCCAGCTTCCCTGGTGCTGTTATTCTAAAACTACTTTATCTTCACAACATCCAAGCAGATATATGTGGAGGGATGCTTTCATTATGTTGATTCAAGGCACAACTATGTACAGCTGGTTTTAATAGTATTTTGTATGGGGAGAAAAGTAGTCCAGGCCATTTAGTAGTGAATGATCACATTTGCTGTCTGTAGGCATTCTTTTTTTCAAAGTTTACCGAGTCTTGCAGCTACTTCTGATTTGGAGAATTATTAGGACCTTAAATAAATGGGGCTAGTGATCATTTCACATGATGATAAACGTCATGAAGGATCACATACCTGTCTATGAAAGGTGACAGGACTGTCTTGATTAACAAGCATGCCTGTTTTGCTTGCAGATGGCAAGCCAGGTTTGCTGGACATCATCACAGTACAATGACTTTCTGGTTTAGTGAGGTAAGTTTTGAAGCAAGTTTTCATAAAGTTTATTTAATTGATGATAGTGAGTGAAAAGACAACACTACTCCAAGAAGAGATTACCCTTTCATTGCTTGGCTGAAATCAGTGGGTTTAAAGGAACAGAAATTAATCCATCAGCATTCATCCAAATGAAAGTAGAACAGGAAAGTAACTGTAGAAAAATGCCTCTGGGGTTTTCCCATGTGAGCAGAGCTAGCAACAACTACCAATGTCGATGTCCTGGTAATGGTCACAAATCTTAGAGTAAAAAAGCTTTAATAACCACAGAGTATCCCGAAAGATCTGAAGTACCTACATAACTACATCCTGTGTAGTTGCAGGAGACAACACATGATCAGGCCATGTAAAAGCAAGAAACATATGACTGGTTTGCTGGCATTAATATGGTTTTATTGTTCCTGTTTTTATTAACCTCAAGCATCTTGTGATATATTTGGTACTTGAAAAGAAGGACAGCAAACAAAAGGAGTTGTTGTTTGTTTGTTTGTGTCCCCCCCCTTGGAGGCAGTGGAATCTTGTGCAAGTACACTAGGCTGTTGTCTGTGATTCTTCACACAGTCAAGAGAGAGCTGACCTACCACCACAAATACCACTCACATGTTTTTCAGAGACATTAAATAGGAAAATATCATCTCTCAAGTCACAAGAGAGCTGAGAAAGTGAGCCATAACAGGGTCAATTAAACAGGCTTAATTACGGTGGAACTTGTGAGCACTTGCCACCCTTTGGGTTCAGGCTTGCAGCCTGATTCTGGATCCCAGATTGGATTAGACTTATAAATACCACCCTACAAACCCTGAGATTTGATGATCAATAATTCGAATTGAAGAATACTCTTGCTGTCTTTTCTTTCTTTCTAAGACATGACAGAAAATACCTAATGTTTTAGAGTCATCTGGGGTTGATGAACTTCTTACTGGGATGGATGAAGTAGTCCAAGAGCTGTCACTGTCTCGTCTTTGTAGAACTGGATGAGACACCAAAGTCCTGGGAAGGGCACATGTTGTGTCAGTATTTTCATGGGAGGAGTAAAGGAGCTGGGGCAATTTGGTCCTGTTGTCTTTCCCCTAACTCCCAGAAAAATTCTGAAACATGTAACCAAGAAAATGCTGCCTAAGCACCCAGAAGGCAACAAGATGAATAGCAACCGAATGGATTTGTCAAGAACAAATCATATCAGACCAATCTTATTTCTTTTTGTGAGAGGACATCAGATCCTGTGGATAAAGGAAAAGCAGCAGATATCATATTTTCACTTTCATTAGGCTTCTGACACTGTTTCTTTTGACATTTTGATAAGTAATCTAGGGAAACCTAATATTGGTGAAATTACTGTAGATTGGGCACAAAATCAATTAGAAAACCAAATGTGGAGAATTATCAGGGGTTTGCTGTCAAAATAGAAGGGTGGGTTGAAGGTGTCGTGCAGAAAGCTGTCCTGGATTCATGATGATTCAATATTTCAGTTGCAGTTTGGGTGACAAAACAGAGAGCACACATTAAATTCCCAGGTGACGTCGTGCTAGGGGAGACTCAGAGTACATTGGAGAAACAGATTAGAATAAAAAAATAAACCTTATCAAAATGGATTCATAGTTTGAAACAAATTAAATACAGTTTGATGGGAAGACCTACAAGTGTTACACTCCAGCTGCAGAAGTAGAGATGGGGGGAAAAAAATGCCTTTGGTAGAAGTTCTGTAGAACAGGGTCTGACGTATATGGTAGAGTGCAAGCCAAATGTAAGTCAACACTGTCATGCCCTTGTGAAAAAAGTGAACATCATACTGGGATGTATAAGCAGGAGTATAGCCTACATGACCCATGAATTTTTCCTGCTTTATTTAGCATCAGTAGGACCTCAGCTTTAAGGCTATATGTGCTTTTGGGTAGTGCAGTTTAAGAAAGATAGGGACTGAATGAAGAAAATCTAGAGGAGGATAGTGATAGTGATCAGAGGTCCAGAAAATGTGACCTACAAAGGAAGATGAAATGATTTTTCTTCTAGCTAAAGAAACAAGGATGGGAGGCATATAATAACTATATGTAACTAAACAAAAACAGAGGGAATAGGTGGGAGAAGTTGTGGGAACTGTGTCATTTGGTTTCATACAGAAAATTTAGACAAATATCAGGAATGATACAGGAGGAGTAGATACTGTCTTGAGACAGGAAAAGGAGCAAAATGACCCTGCAAGGTCGCTTCCAGCTCTGTTCATCCATGATTCTTTGCAAGTGAGAATGACACATCCAGGAAATGCAGAATCAGGTTTAAACAAAAAAGGAATCGAAGATACAGAGAAAGAAGAATGTTCTGTGAGCAAAGTTGTGATTGAAGGTGCTGGGAGAATGGCAGGGAAGGACAAAGCAGTTTTATGGGTGCCATCATGGCTCTAACTTAGCTGTTTTTTTCCAAGGTCAGCCAATATTTTGCCCTGTGTCAATGATTTCTGTAACTCAGGAGAAAAGTAGTATTACAGCTTTTTTTAAGAATTACACAGGTCTCACGCTACCACTGTTGAATTCCTTTTACGTTAATGCTATTTGAAATGTAAGTAACCTTTCCTCTCCTGGGTGCATCCATTCTTCAGATACATGCTTCTCTTTTTGGTAGGTAGAAGATACTTGTCTGACTTCAAAATATTAGTGTTATGTGTAGGATGAAGCATCACTCATTTTACTTTTTCTTAATGTTCT
Organism: Megaceryle torquata; assembly: GCA_024611175.1. Classification (NCBI taxonomy): domain Eukaryota; kingdom Metazoa; phylum Chordata; class Aves; order Coraciiformes; family Cerylidae; genus Megaceryle; species Megaceryle torquata. The sequence continues at coordinate 12,377 of JANIJG010007952.1, read as the reverse complement.
CCCACAAGTAACTGTTGTAATTATATATATTTTTTTTTAATGTTCCTGTTTCAGCTATGTCTAAAAGCTGCGTTCTACCATCTTTTAATTTGTTCTTTTTTCTTAGTCTGTAAATCTTCATAAATCACATAGTAGCTAGCTTCTAATCACTATCTTACCCCAAACAGCAATATGAGTGTGGAACACCTGACATAGCCAACAGGAAAAGACAGCAATGGGGCAAGTCTGCACCTTTTTGCTCAGAATTACTTTGGTACTTGGCTTCAGACCAGAATGAGGTGTTTTTCCCTAACTTGGGTTCTTTGTCCAGAACACTCTCCTGCTGCTTGATGGAACTGTGCCAGCCTTTTGTTTTAGCAGATTCAAAAAGGGATTAGAAAAAAGTATGGGCACCAGGCTTGTAATTGTATGCAGAGGGAAATGGTTTGGGAAGTTCCTTCTAAAATTGTTAATATTACAGTTAGAGATGCTGAGGGAGTGCAAGAAGTGTGGGTGTCGCAAGTGGCCTGGCTGGTATGCTCTTCTTAAATAACATCTACTCTGGTTGCTGTCGGATTGAATCCTGGGATGCACGGACCACAGGGGGTCCCACCAAGGCATTTCTTAGGCTCTCACCATCCTTGAAGTCTCAAGGGAGACCCTCCTTCCCCTTCCACATTTCCCCAGCTCACAAGCTGCAGAATGGGTAGGGCAATCACAGAGCATGGCTGATCTGAATTTCAGTATCTATCTTAACTGCAAATAGTGAAGACATGGAGGCGGGTTTCTTACAGCCCAGCAACGGAGCTGTGTGGATATTAAGTAACTCTCTACATAAAAATTCAACAGACATAGGACTATTATACAAAAAAATGTACGTATGTGTGCAAGCATTCAATTTTTCTAGGTCCTAAAAACCCCCAAATCTGTTTAGCTCAGTTGTCCTAGGTGGCTTCATTTGGTGACTGTGCTCTGAGGATTGCTACAAGCATGGGACCTCCCCATGAAGTGGGCATGCTCCCTGGCAAAGGCTGGGGACTACAGCATTAGGTGGAAGCTTCACAGAGCTAGGATTTCAGTCATGCATAATTGCTGGGATTTCAGTTTATAGAAAAACTCTGGATTGACATAATTTGTAGATGACCCAGTTGGACCTAGCTGACATAGGTAAAGCAATAGGTGTCGTTATGTAGTGCTGATAAAACAGGGGAGTGGTAACACGTAAGATACACATAAGATACACATATAGAGGGGACTAGCAATAATTTTTTATTTCTAGAAAAAACCCCCAAATATTTAGGTCTGACAGGTCTGTAGCTAAAAGCACAGTGTGGAAGTTTTTGGTTTTATACGTTTAAATATTACAGAGTGGAAAATAAGGTTGAGCAGCGTTGATATTATTTGCTCTGCAATAGTTGTCACAGGTCTGATATATAGCTCAATTATGAGCAAGGGCTGAAAAAAGAGGGTCCCTAATCCAAAGAGGCTAATATTGAAAAAAAACCCCAAAACCAACCACTTCTAAATTCTGTTTTCAAAAGTGATTCAGGCACTTAGGAACCTACACTCCACTGAATTTCAACTCACTTTTGAAGCAAGATGGAGATGGGTGTGGGAATAAGCTCTTGCAGTCTCTTTAAAGGCAAGTATTTAGTTGTCTGGAAGTTTTTATTTGCCATCTAATTCCTGACTGACACTCACAGGAGAATAAAAACAGAGTGTTAGACAGCAGATGAGCCTGACTGAGGCCTCTAAATCACCAAAATCAGTGATGTAGAACAAAAAGTATGAGTAGCCATTACTGTCCATCTACCTTTGTGCTTTATTGTTTGACACTTTGGTTCCAGCCACAATAAGACAAGTGGTCCCTGCAGGGAAAGGCAATGAGAGAGGATGGAAGAGATTTCTAGATCCCCAAGAGTATTTCACAGGGGAGTGAAAGGTAGGCAAAAACTAGCAGAAGTGGTAAACTAAACAGAGTGTGGGGTAGGCAGGATATGAAAATGCTGAGAGCTGAAGGATCAGGAGTTTTTTTACTGTGGGTTTCTATCGCAGTATCTTTTCCACACTATAAAGGGCAGGGAAGTAGGAGAAGGGGAGGTGGTTGTGAGATTGGGCATAGAGGCAGTATCAGAAAGACAGACAGATTTTTCCAGGGCTGAGAAAAGGAAGAAAGTGGAAAGATGAGATTTTTACCTAGAGCTGTTTTGTATTAAGATGGAACAAGAATTTCAGAAAAATAAAAATGAGGAGGAGACAACATGGAAAAAGATAACGTGTTTATGGGAAAGTCAAGAGGAGAGGAACTTGGGGCTGAAAAATTAGTATTGCAAACATGTATGTTTAAATGATTGACATATAACTCCAGGAAACAGTCAATCCTTGCCTATCTTCACTGGGACTTAAATATGTCGTTACATGTGCTTGCAAGTGCCCTTCCTGTATTCTATCAGTTGTCTCTTCATTTGCTGAACTGAACTGCCATGAGTTTTCTAAAATTTGACCAACACCAGATTACTGAAGCCAGAAAATAAATATCTGTCTCACAAATATGCCAGCTTGTCAGACTGTTATTACAGCAACCAGCATGAAACTCTGCTGCCTTTTAGGAGATGTGTTTTCAGTATAGATCTGCAGCACCTCTGGACATGATAGCTGAAGTGTCTACCTCTGTAACATGCTTTTGGGTGAAGCTACCAGCCTGAGCAAAACATTTGCCTGCTTTTCTCTGTGGCTTTCCTTTTTTTGTCAATTTAATTGAAAACAATATATTTGTGTTTAGGAGAGAAAGCTGAGGTTAGTTTCAGTAGTCCTAGTGGGCTGACCATCAGCGATAAATAGCAAAGAAAAATTAACTTCAAAGCAAAATGCATTTTAATTAAAAAAAAAAAAAAAAAGAGAGGAATTGGAAGGAAATGAAGAGTATACTAAGGTCATGGAATAAGAGAAAAATAGCCAAACAATATGTTGCTTCTAGTGTTTTTCAGTAGGTAAATCCAAAGTGTGGGAAACTGGAGTTTTTAGAAGCAGTGTCCTTAATTAGTGGGAAATCATTACTACCCAGGCTGAGCAGTTTAGAGCTGTATTAAATGATGCAGGTCTCCATCTGAGCAATTGGCTTAACTCCAGGTGATTATATGAGAAAACACTCAACCTTACATATTGTAGCTAAATAAGCTTTGCAATATAATTCTGTGGGAATAGAGAAAACACTACTTATTTCATGTGTGTATGAATGGAGGAAATGAGGTTATGTTGCCTATAGTTGCTCAGTGATTCAGGAAAGAGTCCTGAATGGATATGAGTAACGGTGTCTACTGTATGGTGCTCTTCCAGTCACTAGGCAGATCTGCCTCTCATGACTACTATGTAGTATCTTCAAACAAATCCCAGTTTTGAATATAATAATGGGACTTTCAAAGAAATTTGCAGGAGTTAAGCATTCATAACCCAAAGAAATTAAAAGGCTTTGGCAGCTTTGAAATTCCAGCTCTCACTCCTAAAGACAGCAGTTGTGCCTTTTCTAAATGCTAAAGGGGAGTTTGTGGATCTGGGTATCACACTAGGCTGCTAGAATATTAGAACTACTTATTTGTCTCCATTTCTGCCCACTAATGGAGAATCAGGACTATTAGTTATGTTTTGAGGAGATCTTTCTTTAGCCCAGGACTTTTTATATTGCATCAGTGCTTTCACAAATGCTTTGCCTTGTTTTTGTCCTGATATTGGATCTTTAATATTGCCCATCCCATTGCTTGAGTGACATTGGAAATATCTTTTCTGATACACATAATAGTAGGAAAGGTAATAGCTTGTACCGCATGGGACATATTTAATGATTCAGATAGTCTCTCCCAGATCAGGTTAGTGCCTTATTGGTGGGTGCAAAGCAGACTAACGCAGCTGAGTTAATACTGTTTGCAATGGCTGACGTTGATGTATTCAGAAGCTACAGATGCCAGCTTTTCTGTAGATGAAAGGTTGGTCTGTGTATGTATATTTCCATCTGGGTCAGTAAGAATATTGGTGTGTTGATGTACCCTCTAGTTTTTTTTGACTGCAGTATTAGAGAAATCTTTAAAACAAAGGTTTTTTCTTGCTGGGTAAGCAATACTGCTCCTGGAAGCATGATTTGCTTGAAGAAGGGCAGAGAAGGAAAGTAGTAGCTCCCATAGCAGCAATGAAGAGATGAGTCTCAGTCGAGAAAAGGCTCCTAAGTAGTCTCCTTTTTAAGGAATTAGTCATTGGTAAGCTGGTACACATGCCGTGTGAGGCAAAAGAGTTGGCGAGAGTACCTGATGTCATCAATGAGATACTGGTAGAAAGTTCCATTGGAAAATTGTGTGGAGCAGGAGGTGGCAATAACTGTGGGGCCACTGAAGAAGCACACAAAAGCTGGACTGTGCTAAGGAGCAGTAAGCCTACCTGCACAAGCTAAACATTCATGTGCTTCTCATTTTTTCTGTGTGCAGCTGTCTTTTATGGCACATTTATGACTCATTCTTCTTGGGCACCAGCATCTAAACTGATTGCTCCAAAATCTTGTTACGAGAGACAGTTTTCCAGGCTCTGTGTTCTAACATCACACCCCTACCTGCAGTAAATGCTGCTAAATTGGGCCTCCTGCTAAGGAGCAGAAGCTACAGAGAAGTAGCTAACAGGTTTTGCAGATGGGTTACAGGTCAGCCTTGGTATGATATTGCCCATGTTTCATCTCACCACTTGGCATATCTTTCTCTTCTGTTTTTCCCCTTAACGTGTAAAATATTTAAGGGACTTTTTCTGTTCAAGCAGGTTGAATGCTGTAATATAATTTCTGTTCATGGACCAGTGAGCACTCCAGCTTGTCAGTATTCAAATTACTATGAAACTGTTTAGTACCTGTCTAATTAAAACAGAACTTGCTTGCTGATCTCTTCATGCTAAAGCAAATTAAATCCTAATAGGAAAAGTGATATATCACTTAGATCAAAAGAAAATGAATAACTATAACATAACCACCTCTTTTCTACTGCCCCCCTCCTTTTTTTTTTCCTATAAGTGGAGATGAGGATTTCTGTTTTCAGATAAAAACTTATGTACCATCACAATCTTGTTACAGTTCTCTGTACTAGAAAAATCCCTGCATTTTACTGTGGAAAGATGGAAATTTCCATAGCTGAAGGGAAGCATAGTTCCAGGGATGGAGCATGGGGAGGGGAAAAAGAGGTGGCAAATAAAGGAAGAGAACACACTGGGGAAAAGGAACATACCTTTAGAAAGTTTTGAGCCAAATGGGGAGCTTTTGCAGTTGCTTTGCTGACTAAAGGAGGGCTGGTGCAGTGGAAGTCCCCGATCCTTTTGTTTGGTTCCATTAAATTGTTCAAGTATCCTAGGGCAAGGGGTTGTCCTAGTCTGTCTGACACTCTTGGGTTATTGATAAAAATAGAATAGAGAATATCTCCTTGTTTTCAGTTTATTTGCATAGTTCTTCCTAGAGCAGAATGGTCTGTTCTTCTGTCAACAAAGAGGCTGCTTGTCTTGGGGTATTGACTTGTTCTTTGAGGCCTTCAATTTTTTTTTTCTCTTTTTTTTTTTTTCTTTTTTTTTTTTTTCCCTTTCCCTGACCCTTCCTCTCACTGAGCTGCAGCACACTTGCCTCTGGCTAGGAATATTAACGAGCATTTCTTTTCAAGAGCTTATGCAGATTCCACTCTGTGAATCAGCTAGCAAGAGGTGCTGTCCAAGTAACTTACCCAGAGTAGTGCCCAGGGGCAGAGCGTATGAGTGTGTGGCACGCCTCATTCCCTGGCCTGAGAATAAAAGGTCAAAGAGTTAAGTTTCAGTGTAGGGTGCCTTGTATGGCGTGGATGGCTCAGACAGAACTCTTCATACAACAAAGGTTATTTAAATAACTATAAATTAGAAATCACTTCTAAAAATGTAAATTTGAATCAAGATAGGGAGCTGAGTGGCTCAGGTGGTTCATTATTAACTGAATGATCCTTTTGCTTTTGCTAGTTCAGATCTGTTCCAACTCAGAAAAGATGCAGAACGCTAAAATTGTCTAAGTAGGGTTCACTGGCAGGAATGAAATTAATTTAGCCAGTTAAAGGGGAGTACATTTTGTGGTAGAAGACTCTTGACCACATTAGGCACTTCCCTTGTAGACAGACAAACTCAGTTAACAAAAATTAAAAAAATCCTAAGTAGACTAGATTGCAGAAATGAAGCACTCCAGTCTCCTGGAGAAGATGAGGGGTGTCATGGTGATAGTATAGACAAGAGCACACTACTTCATATTTGAATACAAATTGATCTCTGTTCTCTAATGACATAAAGCCATGGTTACTGTCCTCCTGTGGATCCTCCTGTAATCTTGGTCTCAGCAGTGGTGGTTCAGAGCATCAGTCTTTATGTTAGAGACCTTTTCTCAGGTGGTGAGTTCTGCTCACCACTCCCAGCTGCAGCATTCAGCTGGCATTGTTTAGTTCCTGGTTGACACAGAAGTCTAAAAGAACAGCTACATAATAATGCTGTGGGTATTTTTTTTTTTAAAGTGGGCCAGATGTGATGGGATAGTTTAAATTGTCTCTGGTAATCTTATTCACTGAGGTTCTTATCATTGGGAAGAGAGGTTAGCATAACTTGACTGCAAAAAATGGGTAATAATTTGCCTCTAGGAGTCCAAACCAACCATGTGTTAAGTTGAACTGTAGTGATTTACTTTACCTAAAAAATAAAGGCAAGATCAATGTTAAAATCAACATTCTTGAAGGATTTACATGATTGTATCTTGTGTCCTGAATTATGACAGAAAGGGTTACTCTCTTTGCAACAGCCTAGTATTTTTAACCACTTGTCCCCTGAAAATGGAAAAATATAGAGACATATTTTTATACAGATAAGACTGCAGAAAAAATATTAAAACCGAACCGTAACTACTGGAATTTGTTTCTTTCATTTACATCCTCTCACCTGCATGTATGGGTGATTTCCTATATAAAACCTTTATTCTGTATGGCATATCCAAATTCTGTAAGGTTTTCAGAAAGATGATAGATACATTCTTTTCACTGTTTGAAGGACAGACATGATGATCTAAGGACTGGAGAACTTGTCAGGCTGTGGAAAATTAAGCTTTTGTTCCCTGTTCTGCCACAGATTTCTGCACAACTTTGGGCAAGTTGCTGAATCTCTTTATGATGATGCAACTCCTGCAGAATTAAGGTAAAAGCGTAACCACGCAATGTTCTGAGAGTATATATAAATGTGTCATCAGGAATTGATTGACATTAGCAAGACTCAAGCTTACTTTTCAGGATATTTCTACTACTGTGTTACCTCAAGCCTTATAATGAAACCAGCAACAATCAAACTTCTGATGCTAAATGAGTTAGTTTTCCCAGCTCACAGACATGAGTCATTGCTTAAAAAAATAATAATACTTGGAAGGCAGAAAAGAGAACTCCATAAGACCTTTGTAGTCCAGTGGTGGAAGCTATTGCTGTCCATTTGGGACACTCCCTAGGCACAGTCACATAAAATTATTTGACCTAAAGCTCATTGTGCTTTTAGAGTTAGCAGATTTTCTTCAGTTCATGGCACAAGTCCCCTTTTAACAGAAATGCCTCTTTGGTGCTTTCTGCTATTTCTCCATCACTCTATGAGCTGGCAGCACAGATTCCTCTGATTTTGGAAAAGTTTGCTCTTGAGTTCCTTCCTGGGATTTGGCTGCCACCCTGGCCTATTTGCAGTAAAGGCTTTGCAGTTGTGTGCTAGGGACGTATGGACATCCAACTTTGACAGGCCATATATCTGAAGGGCTGACTTATGTTATGGGTTTTTTCCTTATAGAGTGATCTTTGTCAAATTACTTAAATTCTTATATTTCTGCATTTCTAAAATGGGGGAAAATTTTAATATTCATATTACAGTGATTTCCTAGGATTTTTAAGATGCTCTGACATGCCCATATTATAGAAATGAAAACTATTATTATCTTCAATATTTTAATAAAATTTATAAACTAGCCTGGATAGACACTGCCTTTAAAATACGATGTATTTCAAAATATTCAGTAGCAATCTCATGTATGGAGGATAAGTTTTTTAAATGCCTTTAGTGTTGATTTAATGTTTTATTCTGACCTTTGCAGGGGCAGAACTTAGCTAACATAAAGAACTGATTATGCTAAGGAAAAAGTGTTCTTGGATTACAGCTATAGTAGAAATATAGCAAAAAAATTAAGTAAAGTGACTAAAAAACATTATAGGAACTCAATGCAGCATATAAACTTTAGATGTAGACTGGAAAGGTGGAGATTAAACATACCAGTAGTTAAGACTATGGGAGAAATATCCTTAATGTAACTATCCCTTTCCAGAGCTGAGATTGTTCTTGTTGTACTTGAAAACCTTAACCTTCCTTCTCCTCCTTCCTTCTCCTCCTTCCTTCCCCCCCTTCCCTCCCATCATCTTCAGGACATATTTCTCTAAGGAAAATGTTTTCTTTACTTCTATCCCAGAGTCTTCAGTCTGTGATTCAGTTAATCTTTCTGGAGCACCAGGAGCATCTTGAATGAAAGGCACTTATATAGGTCCTATGGATTTTAGCTGTCAGCGTTACACACCAGAATGGAATTACTCTAAAAATATTTCTTAGCATGACATAAATTTGCTGTAACTGATCGTGACGCTCAGGTCTCTGAAGTTATTGTTACTTTCTTCCATTTTGCTGAAAAGCAGTAACAAGAAAACTGATCACTGTGATGTCTGGTAACATTTAGCGGTTCTATTTTATTTTGATTCACACCCAAATGCCAATTAATGTCAGATGAATCACAGAAGTTAGAGATGGAAAACACCTATTAGATAATGGCAGGGCACAACTGTTCCCCCAGAGAATTCTCAAGTGCTTTGTCTCGTATAGTTTTAAATTACTCAAGCAGTTGAGGTGTCTCTGAGGAGGCTATTTCCTAGCCTAACGTACCTTGTCATTAAGAAATATTTCCTCCTATTCAGACTAATCTTTTCCTTTACTTATTTTTATCATATTGCTGCTAGTTCACCCCTTGTAGTTGCTTAACTATTCCCATTCCTCTCATGTGTTTACACTTTTTAGACTCCCGTCCATAAATAAACATTCCCATCCTTGTTTATTATATGTCTGTATTTCTTTCTGTATGGCCCACATTTCTTTCCTTTCATGTCATCTCATAATGCAGACTCTTCTCTTCTGGGATATCTTTCTGATGTCAGGCACCCCAGACTGAAATAGTTATTGTAGGACCAGTCTCAGTGCCCTGCACAGGCAAAAAATAATGGTTTGTGATGAGATACCACTTTGACTGACATGAGCATTTCTTGCTCTCTCATGACTGCTGAAAGTAGGCTCTGTTCCACTCACTTTTGGTCATGTGCTTAAGGACCTTTGTCCATTGTTATTAAAAATATGTGAGGAAGAAGAGACGTTTTAAGAGTTTTACAGAACAAGTTTGGTTGATGACTCAAACTGTACAGCTAAGGTGAGGAATGAGATAAAGATCTCTACAGCTCCTTCCACTCAAAAAACATGGGTCATTTAAACCCTAAAGCAGTTGTGGAAGATTTCAGATGTTCTTATGAAAGAATTAGGCATTTGATGCTCACTTATAATACAAAAAAATAATTGTGTAGAGATCGCTACCAGTGTTTGCAAAGAGACTACAAATATTTGGTGGCTGCTGAACTTCCATCAGTTGTTTCACTCTGAACACTCAGAAGCATTTTGAAGCTCATTTGCCTGACACCATCTAAGATGAAGAATGGGATTTGGTGCCACATTAACCCTAAACTGCCTACAGTTGCCTACTGCAACAGGCAGAGATAATATGCCTGTTTCCATGACTGAAAGGCAGCAGGCTTTACTCAGGTCTCCTGCTCCTCCTCATCCCCGCCTGACACACCTTTAATTCTTTATTATTAATTGTTTAAAATGCAACCAACCTCAAATTCAGGGCTGAACCCAGAACCAGTTATCTCTGTGATTAAAAGAGACTGTGGACAACCCCTAAGGTCACAGTTAAAGCTGAACAGCGGGTTAGGGCTAATTTTTATTAATCTTCTTTATTGTGATTTTGTTAATGAAGGATAAATATTTGTGAGTCATATTTCTTAGTTCCTCAGATTCCAGAGAAGCACTTAGACGATGTCTTAA
>JANIJG010007950.1:8471-19995 GCA_024611175.1 Megaceryle torquata | reverse complement strand
ACTGAGAAGTCACAGTGGACTGGAGGTTAGCTAATGTGAAACCCATCTACAAGAAGAAGGAGGACCTGGTGACCTCTGTGACAGGGACGTTATAGAGCAGATCATCCTGAGTGACATCATGAGACACATACAGGACAACCAAGGGTTCAGGCCCTCTCAGGATGGGTTTATGAAAGGCAAGTCCTGTCTGAGTAACCTGATCTCCTTCTATGACAAGGTGACCCACTTAGTGGATAAGGGAAAGGTTGTGGATGTTTACCTGGATTTTGGTAAGGCCTTTGACACCATTTCCCACAGCATCCTCCTGGAGAAACTGGCTGCTCATGGCTTGGATGGGTGAATACTTCACTGTGTGAAAAACCTGTTTAAAATCTTTATCAGTGATCTGTACAAGGGAATTGAGTGCATCCACACTAAGTTTACAGTTGATATGAAACTGTGTAGGAGCGTAGATAAGCTTGATGGTAGAAAGGCTCTTCAGAGGGATCTGGGCAGACTTTATCAATGAGCCAAGGCCAATTTTATGAGGTTCAACAAGGCCAAGTGCCAGGTCCTGCACTTGGGTCACAACAAGCCCATGTAATGCTACAGGCTTGGGAAAGAGTGTCTGGAAAGCTGTCTGGTGGAAAAGTACCTGTGGATGTTTATCAACAGCTACCTGAATATTGAGCCAGGTATCCAAGAAGGCCAATAGATCCTGGCTTGTATCAGAAATACTAGGGAAGTGATTGTTGTTCTGTACTCAGCACTGGTGAGGCCGCACCTTGAATATTATGTTCAATTTTGTGGCCCTCACTACAAAGACACTGAAGTTCTGGACTGTGGCCAAAGAAGGGAAATGAATCTGGTGAAGGGTCTAGAGCACAAGTCTTATAAGGAGCATCTAAAGGAAGAGAGTTTGTTATCCTGGAGAAAAGAAGGGTGAAAAGGAGGGTCTCTAAAAGTAGCTGAAAGGAGGTTGTACAAAGGTAGAGGTCAGTTTGTTCTCACAAGTGCTAGGACAAGAGGAAATAGCCTCAGGTTGCAGCAGAAGACACATTTAGGTTGGACATTGAGAGAAACATCTTCCCTGAAAGGGTTGTTAAACAGTGGAACAGGCTGCTCATGGAAGTGTTGGAGTCACCATTCCTGGAGGTATTTAAGAGAGACATAGATGAGGTGCTTAGGAACATGGTTGAGTGGCGGACTTGGCAGTGTTAGGTTAATGTCTGGACTTGACAACCTTAAAGGTCTTTTCCAACTGAAATGATTCAATGGTTCTATGATTCCATCATTAACTGGTTTCTGGCTTGTTGCATGTGTGGTGTGTTCTGTTATAGTCAAAGTGATTGCATATTTATAAAAGTCATTTGGTTCTGCTGTCCTGTCTGCTCCATATGGCAACAACTGGGACACCCTTCAGATTCCTCATCCCTTGGAGAAGGGAGAGTGTTCAGGCTGCGGAAGCTTCACAGTGGAGGGAGAAGGAAGATGAGAGACACAGCAAGACTGCAAATTTGCAGTATCTTGTGGAAAGCAGAGTGCCTGCATGCAGCAGGGAGCAAATCTAAACCTGAGCCAACTCTCAGAGACCATAAAGAGAAAGCTTCTTTCTTAGGAAAAAAAGATGAGACTACATGGAGTTTTTCAACATAGGAAGACACTAAAAACTTCTGAATTAGGAAGCAAGTTAGTGTCCAAGATACAATTTTACTTTAATGTCTCTGAGCTTCTCTGTTTAAAGAATAATTTTTCATAAATTATTATTTTGTGCTCTGAAAACTAGAATGGGAGCTTTTTGTTGTTTTGGGGAGTGTTTGTTTTAAAGAAAAGGGGAAGGAAGGGCATTTCAGTGTATTTTAATTCCATCACAGCATCCCACAGTATAAAATGGACACCAACATAGACTGTAAATTTTGTGAATGCCTGTGCTTGCCTAAATCCTAGGCTCTCTGGAAAGGGAACAGGGAGCCTACTCCTTCATCACTCAACATAATTCATTATAAGCAAAGGTGCTGAAAATGCTGAGTGTTGGCAAAATAATAGCACATCATGTCAAGCTCTGATCATACAGCTGTGATGCATCAGGGTTTTTCAAATCTTCAAACTTTCTTATTAAATTTTTTAGAATTATTTTAGACCTATTTTAGTTTTACACATCTTTAAAGCAGTATTGCTTTTCAGATGTAGCTATGGCTTTAATAGAAGAAAACTTTATTAGGAGGGAAAAGAAATGTTGTGGTAACATTAGCTACTGTCCCTTACACATGCTTAATATGAGGTTTAGCTTTTGGCAACTCACAGGGACTATATACAGGTATAGCAATCTGACATTCATATTTATTATGAATCTAGAATAACTGCCCACTCTTTCAAAATGAACTGTCCCATAGCTAGAAGTCACAGATGAGCTGAACTACCTGTTTTTTATTGATTATTAGGGAAAAGAGGTAATTTACTCTCTTTGCTGTAATAACACCTTCTATGAGTTACTTGGCAGCTTGGGCCTGGGTCTGTAACATGTCGTTTTATTAAAATAAATCATTCAAATGAATTAATATTTGCATAGTCACATATTAATGTATTTGAAAGTTCAGCGACACCTAAATCAGCTGTAAATCCTGCCTTTTGATTTAAAACTTTGGTCTGTTAGTAATATGTAACTCAACAAAATGCATAGAAAATAAATGTGCCTGTAAAACATTAATAACCAAATTATTGTCTTTTCTCAATGTAAGCAGGGAGAATTCTATAATACCATATTATAATTTCTTTCCCTAAGGTAAGCATCTGTTTTTTTACAGACCTATATGTTTCCTTGTTTCTTAACAAGCAAACAAAGTGTAACAGCATAAAATAAGCCCATGGAAACAGTAAGAGAATAATAGTCCTATACATAAGAAGAGCTAACACTAAAATTTTGATAGTAATCCTAATACACAGCAAAGTAGTTTAAGCATTTTTTTTTTCAGATGTTTAAAAATGTTAACAGTAGCATCTAACAGTATTGCAGAATGTACAGTTTTTCTGGCTGTAAATTACAAAATGCTGTTTATATTTAATAATGAAGCTACTCTCAAAGTATTGAAATATTAAATTACCTTATTATTTTGGAAAATGACTATGATTCAAGGTTTTCAACTCAATTTCTGCACAGCATTCCCTCAGAGTTCAAATCTGATTTTATGTTTCTCATGAATGGGATTAAATTAACTGGATTATTTTGTTTCTCTTCCAAATTGTTGCCAAACGCTTTCATGTCACTTCATTTATAGCCAAAAAAAAAAAAAACCAACCCACCACAAAAAAACCCCTCACAGATAGACTGTTCCACCTGCACAAATAAGTCTCCGGTAGTCTTGAAGCAGCGTACCAAATGCCTGGAAATCCCCAGCTTAACTTTATCTCCCCAGGCCTTTCCAAGGAATACATCACTGTTATTTCAGCATATATCATGCTATTTCTAGAGAGGAAATATATATAATGATGCAGAGTCTCAAATGTAGTGTACTTCTCAATGCATAGACAAATGTAGGCAGAAAGATAACTTTCACATACATTTATAATTTAATTAGAAACAAAATATAAAAAAATAAAAAATATTGTAACAAATTGATAATGACTGAAAAAAAATGGAGGAAACTGAGGGTGAAATGAAAATTATATATTATTCAAAGGACAACAATCTCTTCTAGAAAATATCATAGAATCATATCATAGAAACATAGAATGGCTTAGGCTGGAATGGACCTTAGATATAATCTAATCCAACCTCCCTGCCATGGGCAGGGATGCCTCTCCACTAGATTAGATTGCTTAAAGCCTCATCCAGCCTAGCCTTAAACACTTCCAGGGAGAGGGCATCCACAACTTCTCTGGCAATCTATTCCAGAGTCTCATCACCATTGTACTGAATAACTTTTTCCTAAGATCCAATCTAAACCTATTTTCCCTCTCTTTAAAACTATTTCCGCAAGTCCTATCACTGGACACTCTTGTGAAGAGCCCTTCTCCAGCCTTCCTGTAGGATCCCTTCAGGTATTGGAAGGCAGTTATAAGGTCCCCCTGGAGCCTTCCCCAGGATGAAGAATCCCAACTCCCTTAACCTATCCTTATAGCAGAGGTGCTCCATCCCCTGGATCATCTTTCTGTCCCTCCTCTGAACTTGTTCTAACAGATCTATGTCCCTTTTATGGGGGGGCATCAGAACTGGATGCAGTATTTGAGGTAGGGTCTCACAAGAGCAGAGTAAAGGGGGAGAATCATGTCTCTTGATCTACTGGCCAGACTCCTCTTGATGCATCCTAGGATATGGTTGGCATATAATAAAATCTGTTAGTCTTTCAAAAGAAAGTTAAACAGAAGTGGCAGTGTTAATTATCATCATTGTTCACCCTCTGAAAGAAAATGGATACATACCTTTAAAGGGAAGAAATGGTAAAATCTGTTTCACTATTGCTGCAATGCCTGTACATCTATATTTAGTTTGATACAATAGAGCTGCTGTGAGTCTGAAATAATGCATAGCTGGATCATGCTCTTCATATGACCCTGTGTGCTCACAGATGCATGAAAGCCTTAAAAAGCTCAATCTGTTTAGCTTACTAAAGGAAATGTTAGGAAGCAATTTAATTGAAAGAATTCTAGTATTTTCAAAGGGAAATTATTTTTGATACAAAAAAGTTTCTTTATCGGACAAAAGTGTAACTAAATCTGATGTCTGGAAGCAGGTCAGAAACAAAGTCTAAACTGAAACTAAGGTACATGCTTTTAAATATTTTTGATTATTAGCTAAAATAGAAATTTAATGAAAAATAATTAATGAGGAGAGCTAGCATTAAACATTTTAAATCCAGATCAGAAATCCTTATCAGAGCTACATTTTCAACCAACCAGAGTTTTTACAGACTAATGTAAGAATCGGAATGACTAATACTAAATCACCTGGGAGCAGAAGTTATATACAGGTGGGACAAAGAACACAATATATTCTTTACCTCTTCTTTGGATTGCACTGCAGCACACATGCTTTTGTGTGTTGGACACTTATGAATGGCTTCCAAAGTAGTTGCCCTTCTGTTTCTGAGATCAGTTAATGACTTGTGTGGAAATTTTTTTCTAATCACTATGGATATCATTTGCATCTTAGCAATTTCTAGGCATTCACTCATTCCTACCTTTTTTGTAAGATAAAATAAAATTCTTACTGCCTTAATAGCCCTGATACCAGTGGAATTGTTTCAAAAGCCACAGCTATTTCATAACCTATTTTGTCTTGTGTCTGTCACTCTTAAGATGTACATAACATCATCATTGTGTTTGGAAAACTGTTGCAAATCCATTAACATTTTGTATTCACTTCTGCCACAATCACCTTGGGTTTTTTAAAGTGCTTTTTGCAGCCTTGTGTAGACTAAGCATCCTGTTTTGCAAAACTTCAGAGAGCAGTTTCAGAGAGCGGATATATACCGAAAGCTTCCCATCTCCCTAGGAACACAATGAATCTTTTTCAACAAAAGTGGTGGTGTATACATATCTACTGACACTCTGCAGGTACAAAACGAAACATGGGTAAATCAGTTAAACACTAATACAGAGACACTTTTTTAACAGGATATGAGGGGAGTTGTCTAACAGCCAGCCACCTCCAAGCTTCCTCCTTTATTTCTCTTGAACACTGCTGTCACTTCTATGCCCATTCTCCTTTCTTCAGCTACTGCAGTCACAGACACAAACAAGTCTCTGCAGATTTCTGACATCTTCCTCTCCAATCAATCGGAGCTTTTTGAAATGTTATGTAAGGTCAGTGACCTAAGGATGACGCATACAGCTCCAGCCTGCACCCCATAATGATCTTACACCAAAACATGGGCAAAGGGAGCTCTCACACACCACCCACTCTCTCTCTCTGTGCCACCTCAAAATCCAGCTTGTGGTTCATGAGCATAATGGCCACTTCTCCTGTTTTGTGCAGTGCTTTTAGAGACTTAGGGTCTTTTACTTTTTGACACCACGCACATGTTCTTCTGAAGTTGAAATTTTGTTCTGGTTTTCTATCTTTGCAGACAGTGTTGCCTGTGTCTTGCAGCACCATGCAAAGCCCAATGTCTGCCCCAGTAATACTGCATGGCCATCCTGTTGGGCTGGGCCCAGACACTGGGGCCTCTCATTCCAGCTCACAGGATCAATCTCTTCTTTGCATATAACAGTGGTTCTGCCAGGGATCCCTTTGAGAGCTTCCTATAGGGTGCCAAAGGAAGTGGACAGCCAGTCAAAGGAACATCTAAGAATATGTGGGTATGACAGTGTCAAAATGGCCATCAGCTAATCACAAATTAAAACACATAGGGAATGATAGCCTCCCTGTATGTAGTGACAGGACACTGCCTTTTCTGATGTGCTTCTGGGTAGGGGCAGACTGGCAACAACCAAACATTATGAAAACATACGGGACATGGCATTGTCAAAAAAGGATCTTGCTGTCATAAAACGATGTCCGAAACAACAGGGGAGACCCTTTGGCTATCCTTCCTGTCATAGACTGATGGCTTAAACAAAATGTCAATCCCCTGAGACTGCAGGGGAAGGGACTTCCTGGCCTGATATACATCTGGTTAAGCTGAAAGTGGTGGCTGGTCTTGCCAGTTGTGACAGACTATATGCCCAGAAGTTGGTTGTGACTTCCAGGGTAAATGGTACATATGACTACCTGCAGGAGTGGGGAGAACTTCTGTTGGAAGCTGGGAGTGGGGTACCTGCTATTTCTTACCTTGAGTAAAAGTTGTCCCTATACTATTATCAAGGACAAACTCAAGCAGAGTACACTACATCCTTTTACATAATTTGCTATTCCTTGTCATGGTGAGGAAGTTCTCAGTCCCATTCTTATCTGTGTATGGTTCCTTGAGCACAGCACCACTGGTGTTACAAGGTTTGCCAAAAACTGGAGAGGATCAACATCGATAGAGGCTCACAGTATATAAAAGCAGACCATGTTTATGAAAATATGTGTTGAACAACCCTGTACTGGATAAGAAACGCATGAAAGAGAAGAGGAACTCTGAACAGATTAATAAGTACAGCATTTTCTGTGTTGACAATAATGCTGTATACTACTGCACTGTCAATTAGCTTAGGGTACTTTATTGAGGATATATGTATATATCTTCTGGGAAGACCTGCATTTGCAGTGATCAAAGGTACATCCAAAGACATGAGAGGTCATAGCAAGCTTATTCTATAGGCATTAGGGTAAACATAAATTCTTCCCCTGACTTTTTTCTTTCGAAAAGGGCTTAGCTGCTACTTTTTCTTTTTCTTACATTTTAAAAATGGTATTCCTGCAATGGAAAGACTATATTTGTGCTGTGTTGGAGGTTGTTATAAATACTCTGCTGTCCTTATGACCATCACAGCCAAGGAACTGGCAATATGCTTATATTTTCTACAAGTCTTCCCCGCAAGGGCAGTACACCATGGATACTAAACCCCCCAGGTGAGTCACTGAGTCACTGAGCTGTCTTGTGTGTCATTTCTGTGAGTCACTGACAACCCTGGTTATTATCAGGACCTCTCTGGTTGCTATCTATGCCGCTGGGAGTGGATGAGGAAGATATATTTGTCTATCCAAGACTGAGCAGGAGGTCTTAGTCTTCTGAGACTGAGATCTAACAGACTCCATTGTGAGAATGATGTCTGCCTTCAGGATCCTGCATAGTGTCTATGAAAGCAGAAGAGAAGAGACAGCAGAAGACTGAGTGTGGGAAGCTCACACAGAGCCATGGTCATTAGCAACAGCTGTCTCTGCCTCCTGAAGCTCATTCACTCAGCCAGTATCCAGCAAGTCAGATTTCTTCTGTTTCTAGTTAAAAAATGTAAAATGGCACAGGACAGGCCTCTCTCAGGCACACTGGAATGGATATTGGATGTTTGGAGATGTTTGGAGCAAGCTGAAGCTGGTTGAAAATTATTCCTTCACCCCACTGCTCATGTGACTGCTGCTACCCAGCGGGAGCTGCCAATAGCAACCAGCAATCTAGGAGCAATGATCTGACAGACCCAGGATGGGGGAACATCAGCTGTTTGTGTCATGGGGTGACAGAGGCATCCAGGAGCATTCAGGGCAGGAGACAAACATACTCGAGTTCCAAGAGGAGCCCTGAGTCCAAGGGGGCTGCATCCAATGCAAGCACCCCACTCCTGTCAGGGACTGCAGACCATGAACACTCACTGTGGCAGCCACCACCGTGAACTGAGGGAGACCAGTTCCATCAGTTTGGGGACCCCAGAAACAGAGGCAGAGATGTATAGTGTCAGTACATAACCTTGTAGTATGGTAACTTTGATTTATGACTTGGTAACTTTGATTTGTGCCTTCTTAGTTTTGAATAATTTTTCAGATGACTGAGTTGTACAGTAATAAAGTGAATCTTGCCATCAAACTTGCTAAGTCACACTTTCACAACATCATATTAAAACCACTTTCAGTAATAGCTTTGACAGTGGTCCTTTCAGTGATCGATATCACACATTCACAATGGCTCTTGATAACAAAGACCAAAGCTCAACAATAGCTGTGTGTAACCACTCATGAGGTTTCCTGCCTTGCTCTATCCATGACTGTGTATGCCTCATTGAGGTTTCTCTTTCAACACTACCACTTCTTTCTTCTGTAATGGTTTTTATGCCAAATACTTCATTTTTGGACATGCACACAAAATTATTACTTCCACAATTACTAGAAAGAAAATACACCCTTTTTAACTGTTAGTCAAGGAATTTAATCATTAGTTCCTTTTGCTTGGATGAGATTGGTTTTGCTGTTCTTTCTCACCAGATATCACTGACTGAAGGACTGAGAAAGAAGCCCTCTTTTTGGTAGTGTGCATCATGCTTGTAAACTTCCCGGGATAGAGCAGATCTCTTGCTGGAAAGCAGAAGAAATAGCTCCTACAGACACTCCTCAACTTCACACTGAGACACTGATCCTTACTATTACAGGTCATTAAACACACCATTTCTACTGACCTCAGATCTCTTGACCAGTGTGTCCCAAAGCTGTCACTGCACCTTGTATTATGAAAACAGTTAGTTGCAGAACTGTAAATCATAAAGGGTCAGTGAAAAGCATTGGTATTGCATAGAAGTATCTAGAAGCACCTGTTTCACTGCACTCAGCAGAAGCTTAATTTTCTTCACACTCTTGGGTGTGAAGGCATGTGCATGATATGTAATAAGTCCTCTGGATGGAAAATGTGAAGATGCTATTTAGAGACAAGGAAGATAATAGAGACCAAGTTTTTTTGAGATGAGTCATAGGAACCGTGGTTTACTTTTGGAGCACAAACTGAAGCAAAACTTGAGTCAAACCTGGTCTGCTTTATGTCAGATTTGGTTTGTCAACATCACCAGCATTTGGTTTGAATCTGATAGATTTGGCAGAATTGGATGGGAGAAGAGGAGATTTAAGGAGAAATGGAAAAGGAAATTCATACTAGAAACAGCTGCAGTGAGAGAGAAAATGTATATAGCCAAAGAGTGCTACGTAAAATAGACTGTATCTATAGTCTTTTGTTATTCAATTATTTTCTTCCACAGTGATCTGGGTTTCACTTTCTTTTTGAGAACAGATTATGTGCCCTCAACACACACAGGAACAACACACAAAGGAATATTCTGTTCTGTACAGAATTCCGATTGTCTTCAAAAGATTACATTTGCACTCCAATTTAGGAGTTAATTCAACACCTCATAGTTCGATCAGGATACCTGAGCTGCCCAAAACTGTAATTTTATTTCAATTGTATTCCTGTATGTCTGCTAAAGATCAATAGTCCAGGCCTTGAGTATTTTTCCACTTTATACAATATCATCAGATTATATCAGTCCTTTATTTTAGAGCATAATTCCTTGAACAGAGGCTACTTCTCCTTCCTCCAACCCTCATCATTTCTAGGGTCCACCTGAGATTAAAGTACATATAACATGGCAAATACAACATGTCCCTGTTGACTGCATCTATGCTGAAAATAGCACAGGGCCATGGATCAGTCTTAGGAATCAATCTGGTTCAAATGGCAGAAATGGGACTGCACCCACATACATTAAGGTTAGCTATTTCTACAGGAAAAAAAAAAAAAACCAAAAAAACCAACCAGGAAACTTGCTTGGACTGAGCTCATTGAAATGATCTAAAACAGAGAAAGTGAATGAATGGTTAAACACCATAAATGATCTAGACATGACCTGTGCTCAAGTTCACAACCTTGCCCAATATTTTAACAGTTTTGAGGTCTCTCTCTCACAACTGGCTTGCTGTATAAGGATCCACTTGCAGTGTCACATTCTTCATCAGGATGAAGTAATCATTCAGAGAATACTGCAGCCCTAGCAGAGAAAGATCTGAGACTAGTAAGTGTGTGGACAGTAAAAGACACTCTTAAATGTAAGTGGCATTGCTGCTCAATAGAGTGTATCTTTGCTCATCATGGAGAACTACTACAACAGGAAGAACTGAAAAATGGACCATCAAGGTTCATAGTCTTGCCAAGGGAAGCCCAAGAGCATCATCTGAAATGCAAAATGATAGGAATGAATGGTTACCTGAAGACTTAATCCATGGAATAATTTTGCATAATAGCAGACTAGCTTCATAGCTGTTCAGCACTGTATAACCAGCAAGATAATTTTGTATTCTGGTAATTAACTCTCAGCACAGGAAGGACATGGACATGAGGGAGCTGGTCCAAGAGGAGGGCCACAAGGATGATCAGGGGGCTGGAACACCCCTCCTACAAGGACAGGCTGAGGGAGCTGGGATTGTTCAGCCTGGAGAAGAGAAGGCTTTGAGGAGACCTAATAGCCACCTTCCAGTACCTGAAAGGGTGCTTATAAAAAGACTGGAGAGGGCCTGTTTACAAAGGCCTGTAGTGGAAGGATGAGAAGCAATGGTTTTAAATTAGAAAAGAGTGGGTTTAGATTGGATGAAAGGAAGAAGTTCTTCACCATGAGGGTGGTGGAACACTGGAACAGGTTGCCCAGGGAGGTGGTTGAGGCCCCATCCCTGAAGACATTCAAGATGGGGCTTGACAGAGCTCTGAGAAACCTGCTCTAGTTGAGGACGTCCCTGATCATCCTTGTGGCCCTCCTCTTGGACCTGCTCCATCAGGTTCATGTCCTTCCTGTGCTGAGGGCTCCAGAACTGGACACAGTATTCCAGGTGAGGTCTCACCAGAGGAGAGTGATTGAATCACCTCTCTTGATCTTCTGGACACACTTCTTTTGATGCAGCCCAGGATGTGATTGGCTTTCTGGGCTGCAAGCACACACTAGCTGCTCATGTCCAGCTTCTCATCTACCAGCATACCCAAGTCCTTTTCTGCAGGGCTGCTCTCTATTACTTTCTCCCCAGATTGTATTGATAATGGGGATTGTTCTGGCCCAGGTGCAGGATCATTCACTTGCTCTTCTTGAACCTCATGAGGTTCACCTGGACCCACCTCTCCAGCTTGTCCAGGTGCCTCTGGATGACATCCCATCCCTCTGG
>JANIJG010007949.1:24933-46810 GCA_024611175.1 Megaceryle torquata | reverse complement strand
GAAAAGAAAAGAAAAGAAAAGAAAAGAAAAGAAAAGAAAAGAAAAGAAAAGAAAAGAAAAGAAAAGAAGAAAAGGAAAGGGGAAAAGAAAAGAAAAGAAAAAGGGAAAAGAAAGAAAATAAAAGAAAAAAAATGAAAAGAAAAAAAAGAAAAGAAAAAAAGGAAAAGAGAAGAGAAATAAAAGGAAGATAAATGAGAACAGTCTTTCTGAAACACACCCCCCACCCCACATCCCCCAGACCAACAAAATAAAACAGTAAGCAGAGTCAACTGAGAACATCTCTTCAGATTGAATGATTCCTAAATCCTCTCCTATCTCTCTCCTCCATCACTTTTCTACTGACTTGAGAAGCCTGGAATATCTCCCTTCTGCTACTGAAACATTGTCAAATTAATTTGATGATAACTTTTTTTGACATTATTCTATTTTTCTTCAATATTTACCCATTTTTCCGCAGGTCATTTATGACTGTTTCTGACATCTATCCCAATCCTCTTGGGTAGTAGGATTATGATAGTTTAAATGTAATTTTTTTTTCCCATTGTCTATCTTTCTGCCTCTCCTGTCACTGAATTTGTCCCATGGTTTCAAAAGTGTCACTGCCTTCTTCAAAAGTCTCTTGGTAGGTATGCACACACACACACACAGAGATTAAAAAAGAAAGGAAATGTCTGTTACTCTGTTAACCTTGTTCATTCCTCCTCTGTTTAGAGTTATGAGCTCCTTTTTTTTACCATCTTGATCTTTTAGAATAGTTCTTTTTGATATTTAGCAAGAGTTCCTGTTGTCACTTTTATTCCTTATCACGGAGGCTGACTGCATAACACACATGGCACTAAAATATAGTATTACCTATTAAAATGATTAAAATTATTGAACAGAGACAAAGCCCACATTGTGCACTTTAGCACTCAGGTCAATGACCCAGTGCATGCCTGCTATTGATTTAATCCGCTACAAACTCAGTAAAGGAAACTAATAATTTGATTCTGATTATATGTATTCTTTGAATGTTTGGTTTTTTTTTTTTTATTTCCTACGATATAAAATCTTAATATTAAGGACTAATTTTCACAGGATTCAATCACCACCATATATATTTACACAATTTGACATCAGTTTGACATTACTTGAGAAATCTGTAGGTTTCTTAAGTAATTTTCTGTAAGACATTTTGCCTTGGAAAAGTAGGTGGAGGTGGTGGAGTCAAGTTAATAAAAAGTCTAATATAAGCAATCTGTTCCATATCATCTTGTCCTTTCAGTTAAGACCAAGCCTACTGACCCTACACCCCTTGAAGCATGTAGCATTTTAGGTGGTGATTAGAGGCTAAGGCTGTGTCAGAGCCTGTAATCATGAGCCTCAGTGTTAAACAAGGATCTTAGTGCTAGAAGAGAGAACTTGAGAAGAAGAGAGTAAAAGGAGCCTCCAGCTGCTAGCACCAATCAATAAACTGGGTTTAAACTGGATATTCTAGAAATTGTTATATTTTAGCCCCAGCCTCTTAAAAAAGCTCACAATCACTGTGCTCTTTGTACTGGAGATGTAGAACTCCGCATAAGTCAGTTGAGTTTAAGACCTTCTAATCATATGCACCTTACCATCCACATGGTAATATGTGCTCTCCAACTCCAGTTATGAATGGGATGGTATATATGGGGATGTTTATACTGGCAAGAACTGAATTAATTCAGCTACGACTGGGAAAGACAGGGAGGTGAGGAATCACCCACCCCAGGAGATCACAGAATCACAGAATTATGGAGGCTAGAATAGACCTCAAAGATCAACAAGTCCAGCCTATGACCCAACACCATGAGATCAGCTAGACCATGTTGCTAAGCCCCACATCCAGTCTTTCCTTAAACACCTCCAGGGATGGCGACTCCACCACCTCCCCAGGCAGTCCATTCCAGTGTTCTATCACCCTGTCCGTGAGGAAGTGCTTCCTAAGATCCAACCTAAACCTCCCCTGGCACAGCTTCAGGCCATGACCTCTCATCCTGTCACTAGTTGCCTGGGAGAAGAGCCTGACCCCCACCTGAGTACAGCTTCCTTTCAGGTAGTTGTAGAGAGTGATGAGGTCCCCCCTGAGTGTCCTCTTCTCCAAGCTGAACAACCTCATCTCCCTCAGCCTCTCAATGGTAGGACATAAGCCAACACAGCTCCCAAACAGCCTTTCTGTGTTCACAGAGAGGTGATTCCAAGGAATGAACTCTGCTTCAGAGACCAACACCATTGCAAATAACATCAGTCTGCCTTTTGCCTTGACAAGCAAGTGCAGCCAGTGATGCCCTGCCCTTGCACTGCCAGATCCCTGATCTGCATGCCTGTGTTTTGTCTTGCTGCAAAACACAGGCAGACTGGAAGGAGACCAGTTGGAGGTACAAAAAGCAGTTATCTCTGATGAATGCCATAACTGACAGAAAATCACAGTAGTCAAGACAATTATCCCAGAACACAATGGTGAAGGAGAAATAAAGCAAATAGCATAAGAAGCATGGGAGGGTTTTTTTTGTTGTTGTTGTTTTTGTCTTTTTCTTTGGTTGGGTTTTTTTGTTTGTTTGTTTGTTTGTTGTTTTTTTTTTAAGAAGCAGGAAGGATTTTAGTCCCCTCTGGGAGTGGTTTTAGTGTAAGTTGAAAGACCTGGAGGGCTTAAGGGTAGCAATGAAATGTTGTTGGAAATGGATGGTCTGAAAGATGTTTGTACCAATTTCTTCAATCTTTGTGCTGAATTTTCCACTTGAAAATTTGTCCTTCAATGTATTTTTTAAAAATAAAAATAAATGCATTTCACCCTAGCTGTTAACTACATTTTAATGACTCAGTTTTCACAAAGGTCAGACATTTACAATAAATTATTTCAAACATACTCTATGACACAAAACCCAGTTATGTTCTCACACCTGGTACGACAACAAGGAAGCATGGTTTAATTTCTTGTTTTGTTCCTGACTAATAAAATAAAGTCTATATGTGGATAAGAAACAAGTTCTGACTGTCATTTTGGTCATATGAAGTTTCCTGACACTATTTAAATCAGATCTAGAATGTAAACTTAGCCCCATTGATGTAATGGTAAGTACACTTATATATGCCTGCAGAGTACTGAGTATATGTATAAATAAATACATATTACTGTAAAAATTAATATCAACCTTGTTTTTTTAAACACTCAGTAGATACATTATCTATAAATGGGAAAAAAATACTTATTAATCAAAAAAGGCTGTGCTTAAAGAAGTCTGAATTATTTTTATGCTATCTGCAGTCACAAGACAGGCTTGCTTGGGGCTGTCTTTTAACTGCTCATTTATGTGATGTTTGTGACAGTACATGAAATGGGAGGACCAGGGTCTTCTAAAATGTCTGGGTAAGGCAATAGTTTATTGGGCTTGTTTTGTGCCATGTACAATTGACAAAATACCAGAGATTATTTAGTGTGTAGTGTTTGGTAGCAATACATTCATAGACTAAAAGACACCTTACACCAAATAGCATCCTCCTGGAATTATGTGGGGTTTTTTTATCCAAAACTTAAGGGTGGGATGAGAGTACTATTTATTTTTCTGTCTCTAAAAGACAGAAAGAAGGGGCCTACAGAATTGCAGGTGACCCCAAGGACCTTGTCTCCATGACTTTAGTCTGGAGGGCATGTGGAAGGAGTGGCAAGAACAGAAAGAGACAAGGAAGAGCTCTGTCATTAAGCAGACACCAGGAGTGCATTTAGCAGTTGCCACATTTGTTTGTATCACTCTGGTTGACAGATGTTTGCATGTTTTCTAAACAAACCTTCACTTCTGCAATCAGGGATCAGTTTCCTCCCCAAAAAACAGATGCTGAGAAGCTTGTGGTCTACACATCCAAGTTCCAAGTACTTTCAAAATGGACCATACCCTTACAGGTCAGATTTTGAGCATGGTGATCTAGCCTGTAAGGATATGGTCCATTTTGAAAGTGGAACTTGGATGACTGAACAAGTTGGCGAACATATTTATGATAGTGTGATGCAAATAAAAGCGGAGGAAAAAAATGTTAATATTATGACATTGTTTTTTACTTAAAATGAAAAGAGGCACCTAAATACACTTGACTAAATAAATTTTAACTGCCAAAGGAAACAGGCATTCCTTTACTTTGGTTCTTGGTATGCCCTGATTTGGACATAGCTGACAATTGTGCAGGAGAACATTACACAGGCCTCAGCTGACTTATCCTCTATTTGAATTAAGCTGATCAGCCTTTTCTGACATTGTTTTCTATTTCTTTTTGTGCTAGTTCCTTCTTTAAATGTTCAAAAAACATGCCCCCTTGCACTTAATTACTGTGAAACCTCGCATTTTCCTTTCAGAAGAAAGCAATGAAAATATTACCTTAAAAGGCAAAAACAGGAAAAAAAAGGATGTTAAAATGTAAAGAAAGAAAAGAGACAGGAAAAACAGACTCAGTAACATAAGTACTGCATAAAATAGCAAGAATATTGTAATGTCATTTGAAGTTGTACTTCAGACATGAATGACTCATTTGCATTTTCTGCCTCAAACGTAATTTCTTAATCACAGTTTTTTATGTGATTACAGCTGCAAAACCCCAGAGGCTCAGGCTTTTTTTTTTGCCTTTTTTTTTTTTTCTTTAATATTTTGTTTTATTTTTGTTTTTTAGCTAACTACAGAGAGAATCAGGGGAAATTTTAAAGATAAGAGTTTGTGTTTGTCTTTGATCACAAAAAGATTTAATTTGGTGCTTTTTAGAACCATGTTAGAGAAAAATGTGAAGCTTCCTGGTGAAATATATTTTCAGTAAGACTTTTTTGATTGGAAGAAATGAATCCTAAATTTTCAGTCAGTTTTGTCAAGAGGAGAGATGTTTATGATTTCCTTTTCAGCAATGGAATCTATCTGTGTACATGTGAAAAATTTAAATATTCTCTGTATGATACTAACTTTGTGGTTTCCATTATTAGCTCCTATGCATCACATCCTTTCTGATAAAGTACTAGGTTAGTACTAATATGCTTTTATCCCTGAGTCAGATGGTGAATTCCTTCAGCAATTATATAATCTTTTCACTAGTTTCTGTGTGCAGAGTATGCTGAGTGGAGGACAGATAAATGAGTTAAGTGTAGTACACCTAGAGTATATATGACTGGTAGCTGCTGGCTAGAAACCAAGGCGAGCAGTACCTAAATTCTGTCAGGCTCCCAAAACTCAACCACCTCTGGATTTCAAGGACTGTATCTACATTACTATTTTAATTTGGATCTGTACCGTGCTTTTGAAAAAAAACTTGATCAATTCTAATTAGTATGTTTTTTTCACACATTTATGATCAGGCTCAGACAAATGGCTTCTTTCAGATAAACCAGACCAAATGGTGCACTACAGGATTGCACCTTGTGTGCTCCTAATGCTACTGTCTTTGGGAATTGATTAGAGCTAGTCAGATGTAGAAGTTGCAAAATAAGTGTAGTGTGGATGTTGGGTCCTCAGCATCATGTCTCCCACTCTGGTTCTTTCTTGTGTGTTACTACTATGGACACAGACAAGGTAAGTACTTGGTTTGTGTTCAGAAACTTGGTGAATATCAAAAAGATATAAATTCTCAATGATATATATAAGTAATGTTTTATACAATGAAAGTGGACTTATATTTTAAATATGTGGTATGGCTAATGGGTGTGATTTTCCCATGGGAGTGTAGCCAAGTGAGTGAGAGGATAACAAAGGAGGTCTACATAAAACACTAGTGGTGAAGAAACTGAGGAATATTATCAGAAAAAAAGAGGCTAATTTGAGTTCTTAGTGGATTAATTTATAGTCTGTGATAGTGAAAGCTGTCCAAAGTTTGTACAACACATCATACAACCTCAGCCTCACCTTACTGGGAATATTTTATTCTATATGAATGTTTTCCAGCCTTCTACAGGTGAATTTTCTAACAGTAAGACCTTTATTATTACACTATCAGAAACCTTGTTACCAAAGTTAATTCTAGCTCCACAACAGTTTCCAGCTTTACATCTCATGTTTACTCTGAATTATGATTCAAGGTCCTATTTAAACAAATCCTTTCGGTAGCTCTTCATCTTCTGAAATGATCAGGCCCAGTCAGCATGGGTTTATGAAAGGCAAGTCCTGCCTGACTACAACAAGGTGACCTGCCTAGTGGATGAGGGAAATGCTGTGGACATCTACCTGGACTTTAGTAGAGCCACTGTCTTCCACAGCATTCTTCTTCAGAAATTTATGTCACAAAGTTTGGATAAATACACTCTGCACCAGATAAAAAACTGTCTGCATGGCTGGGCAGAAAGAGTATTAGTGAATGGACCTAAATCTGTCCAGCAAGTGGCCACAAGTTGTGTTGCCCAGGGTTCAGTAGTGGGACCTGTTCTCTCTAATATCTTTATCCGTGATCTGGATGAGGGGATTGAGTGTACCCTCAGTAAATTTGCAGATGACACCAAGCTACATGGGTGTGTCGATCTGCTAGAGGGTAGGGAAACTCTACAGAGGGACACAGACAGGTTAGATCAGTGGGCCAAGGTTAATTGCATGGGGTTCAACAAGGCCAAGTGCTGAGTCCAGCACCTGGGTCATAAAACCTCATGGTAAGCTACAGACTTGGGGATGTGTGGTTGGAAAGCTGCAAGCTGGAAAAGGACCTGGAGGTATTGATCTATGGTCAACAAAATATGAGTCAGCAGTGTGTGCAGGTGACCAAGAAGGCAAATGACATCCTGGCTTGTATTAGAAACACTGTGGCTAGTGGGAACACGGAGGCGATCATCCCCATGTACTCAT
This sequence comes from Megaceryle torquata, assembly GCA_024611175.1. Lineage (NCBI taxonomy): Eukaryota > Metazoa > Chordata > Aves > Coraciiformes > Cerylidae > Megaceryle > Megaceryle torquata. The sequence goes on along the minus strand of JANIJG010007949.1, from coordinate 40,007 downwards.
CCCTGGTGAGGCCAAACCTTGACTATTGTGTTCAGTTCTGGGCCCCTCACTATAAAAAGGACATAGAATTGCTGGACTGTGTCCAGAAAAGGGCAACGAGGCTCATGAGGGGCCTAGAGCACAAGTTCTGTGAGGAGCAGCTAAGGAAGCTAGGGTTGTTTAGTCTGGAGAAGAGGAGGCTGAGGGGAGACCTTATCACTCTCTACAACTACCTGAAAGGGGGTTGGATTGAGGATGGGGACAGCCTCTTCTGCCTGGTGATGCGTGACAGGACTAGAGGGAACGGATGTAAGCTCTACCAGGGGACGTTTAGGCTGGATATTAGGAAACATTTCTTCTGTTTATCAAACATTGGAATGGTCTGCCCAGGACAGTGGTGGAGTCACCATCCCTGAAGTCATTTAAATGGTGTGTGGACCTGGTGCTTAGGGACATGGTTTAGTGGTGTGCTTGCAGTGTTGGGTTGAAGGTTGGACTAGATGACCTTGAAGGCCTCTTCCAATCAAAAACATTCAGTGATTCTGTGATGATTTGGACTGTAAGAGAACAGATGTAGCACTGCTATACATTCCAAAATTTCTGGGCTATGCATGCCACAACTAAAGAAAAATTCCCCACCAGTAGGGTTGCTGGTGGATTGGACTGCCAAAAAAAGAAAAATGGGAAGGAACGTGTGTTCTTAACATGTCATCATCACTCAAGATGAAGAAAAAATACTAAAAGCTTTCACTAATAAACAGAAAGCATATGTTACACTTAAAGCAAACACAAGTTTTGCTGGATAGAAATTTCATCAGTGTGTGAAAGGACTCTGAGATTTTTCAATAGTTTTTAATATGAGCTGAAACAGATAGGTAATAAAGACTTTGGCAATACTGAGAAAAGGAAATGAGAAGAGATTCTGTAATCTTTAGAACTATCACTCTTCAAATGTCTTAAAAGAGCAGAAATTTGAATTGGCTATAACTAGGTTTTGTGTGTTAACATAGGTGCAATTGAAAGCAATGTTATTAGCATACAAATTGATATTGTCCAAATGCACTGTTTTGTTTGGAGATAATGGCCAGGACTCTTCACAGAAGCAGAAAAACATGTCCTAGTGCAGTGGAAGGAGCAAAGAAGCAATTTATGCCATAAAAAAACCCATTCTGTTGCAGAAATGTGACTGGAAAAATAATAAATTTGAAAGTAATATTCATGTTGATTTGGGAAATTTTGTAATACAATTACTTCATCAGTCCTGCATTGTTTTCAGTTCAGACACTTGTTTCTCTTGAAGGAATAGATTTTGACACACTGTCAGAAAAGAGAGTATCGGAGAAGTGGATCAGGATGTTGAATGCTGTCATTAAGAGGTTTTTTTTTTTTTACTTCTTATTTATTTTTTATTATTTTTAATGCAAAACTTTAAGTTCTATATCCATGGCATAAGGAACATCTGCATATCCTCATTTCACTCGTGCACAGGCAGAGCAGCACCACTGTGCAACAACATCATATACTGGTACTCACCCAAAAGGTAGAACCTTAAGAAAACGAAGTCCTAATTCAGCAGTCAAGAGCTCTGAGTTTTACTTTGAAGCACTGAATTAAGCTTTGTTAGCCATCTAGGGGAGCCTCTATAGTGCTTTTCGAAGGCTTAAACATTGGGCATGAATCTAAGTATCTTGCTGAATGCAAGCTAAATGAGTACATTTTGGTGTGAGATAGATGTTTCCACCATTAAGCAAATTATGTAGCATGGCACTATGCCTCTGTGGAAACTTTGCAGTGTGAAGACACCGCTGCTTCTGTGTGTTTATGATAAACAGTAATGAGAGCTCTGTTAGGCATCTAGTTAGAGGTAAAAACACAAACTGTGTGTGAAGATTATCTGGATAATTAAATTATTAAGTAAGCATTATTTAAGGTGGGGGAAGGGGTTTGTTATTAATGCTGATATTAAATTTTGACTGCAGAAGGCAGCCAGGTGCCTTTATTCCCCTCTAGGAGATGATTATCTCTTGATAAATCAAATTCGCTTTGATGGCCTTATTGCAATTTCAGAACAGGCGCATTAAATACAACACTGTGTAGTTCTATATTGGAAAAGATAGAGTTCAGCAGACTGAACAGAACCTACAGCAGAGCTGCATAAATCCTGTGGATCAGTGTTAACACTCAGAGTATTAACCAGGACTCTTCTGTTACCTATTCACCTCTAGAATGTGAATCTCTGAGGTTCACGTTCAGGGCATATTCTAGTTTGTAAATCTTCCTGAAACTTTAGTAAAGGAAAGGAAATGAGAATGGCTAGGAATCTAACAATAATCACCTTCTCCTCATCCTCACCGACACCTGGTAGTCCACACTGGACTCTGTTCAAATGCAGGATAAAATGGGCTCCTCAGGACAGCCAGGAGGTCTGTAGAGCAAAGTATGCAGCAGTGCAGGGTACAGATTTCAGGGAAAAGAGGCTGCCCACTCAGTTTACATCTGAGGAGGCAGTAACAGACTTTTCTAGTCTAACAAGCATCATGCCATCAGAGCCCTTCGCTCTTGTTGGATGCCTGACTTTGTTTTCCCTCCTTGTAGCTGTGGACACCCTGTCAAATGGAGAGCTACTGTGGGGAGAAGAGATGGGAGGTTTCTTGAAGGACAGAGGAGGGTTTAGAAAGATGTGCCTACTTCCCCCAGAATTAGCACATAGCTTGGCAGAATCAGAACAGCTGCTATGGCAGAGCCATTGCTTGCTTCTCATCCCAGCTTTGGGGAGCTGTGCTGGGAATCCCTTTCTGTGTGGGTGCCAGGGCTACCTAGTTATGTCAGATACAGATGCCAGCAGGTACATCTCTCATTTCTGGGCAAAACTTGGGGTGTGATATATTGTAATCCATTAGGTATTTAATCCTGATACAAAAGGCACACAATTTCTTGATTGCATTTGGAAGAATATTTCTGGCATACGTATTTTTTCTCTTCTCACCAAACAGAGAAAACCAAACCTCAAAACATTTTCATGATACAGGTTAATCTGCCCTTGTGTATTGGCATGATGTGTTTATGCAATGATATGGACTGCTATCTACAATGTTTAGTGAGTATATGTATGCAGCTTTGCACATATATGAAATGTTACAAAATAAATTTGAAAAAAAATTGCTATTCCTTTGGTTTTAATTTATATTTGAAGGCAAAAGGTATGGTTTCTTTGCAATAGTTAAATTTCAGCTGTCTGAAGCCAGTTGAGAGCCAGCTGTATGCCCACAGCCTCTCAAGGGTGTGATTATTTAATGATAAAACTCATTTTCTGCAGTGGCTGCTGATTACTATTGCAAAAATTACTTTAATGTAAACTGAAGTGGTGATTTTTTAAGCTGAAAGAAGCCAGGATTTACTACTTAGAATATTGAGCAACCTTTTCAGTAAAATTGTGTTAAGTTCTATAAAATAATGCTTGGCTGAAGTCTACAGTCCAATTTATCTTATAGTAGTAAATTGTCTGCCTAGCTGAAAAAAACCCCTATTTTATCATGTCATTAACATCATAACTTTCAGTTGCATATTGCTTGAAGACAACAGTCATTCCAGGTCAAATGGGTTTTATAAGCACTATACTTTAATTCCTCTGAGGCTCAGAGTCTGTAGTGGGGAGGACTTGGTACTCTGAACCAGAATCATAGAATCATTTAGGTTGAAAAAGACTTCTAAGATCATAGAGTCCAACCAGACATGAACATGAAGGCTGAGTGATATGGTGGACTCTGAATATGGATCCTTGGAAATAGAAAGAAAATCTGAGGCAGAGGGGGAAAGAATCATTATAGTGATTCTTATAAGATCTAAGCCACCCATATATTATGGTAAATATTTACATATATCATTAACTTTATACTTCTCCTTATGTTCTTTCCTGAATGAATGTTTTTTCCCACAGGCCTACAAAGAAACTTCCCATCTTCAGCATTTGGAAAGACAATGGGATTGAATGACATCTCCTTTCTTACTTGTCACATGCTAAACTAGATTTTATACACTAAAAAGGAGAAAAATGGATTTTTTATATTGTAGGATAAACTGTTTTTAAGGTAGATCTGAAAAGGATTTTTAGGGGGGCCTCTTTGGAAAAGTGGGAAAAACAATAAACCACCCCTTTCAATTTTAGTCAGTTCTAAAACTTACAGGTCCTGAGACACTTTATATTTTCATGTCTCTTTCTATTGTACAGGGATTAAATTTGAAAAAAAATTAATCTGATTTAAAATAACATTTTTTTAAATAGAATCATATTTCATTTTTTCAATCTTTTTTGAAATAAAAGATTTCATTCTTATTAAAGTAAAACATTTGATTTTGAAAGATTAAAATTTTTGAATATTAAAAATTAAGTTTTTTATTTATACCTCTCTAAAAGTTTAATATTTGGATAGGTTTACTAATAATTAGAAAATAGTAGTCTTAATTTCAATAGCAGGATCTACAGCAGAATCTACAGCAGAACAGTGATTCCAACTGGTGAAGACAAGATAAGCCTAGAAAACCACCCTTGGTCATGAACATGGGTTTTCTATAGAGGTTTTCAATTACTCTCAATTTGGGAGACCTTGCCACGTAGCAGCTGATGATAGCACTGTAAATTTTTAGTGACAAAATGATAACAGCATTTGCTGTCTAATAGTTGACTAAAACCTGCAGAATTAAAATTTCTACACTTTTAGTCGTATTTCACAGAAAGAAGCAGTCTTCTAAAAATTACAACCAAAGGATAAAGTATGGAGTATAAAGATCTAAGAGTTATTAATACCATCAGTTATTATGTAAATGATTCCCCTTGCTCACAAACACACACACACTTTTTCAACCCAATTTAAAACATAATTGTAGCCCTTGACAGATTGCCACTGATTTTTTGTTTTTCATAGAATGAATTAAAATATTTGAAGTAGGAAAAGATAGAAAGAAACATTATGTCCCATTAAACTAATCAAATGTACTAAAACTAACCCCTCCACCCAAACCCACCCCCTGCTGCCATCCACTGCACCAAGATCAGTTATGAATGAACAAATCCATTTGGAATTTCACAAAATGAGGTCATGATAAGTGCATGAAAAAATAAAATTAAAGCCCTTTATAGCTGGCAGGATCCTGGCTTTGTAGCAATGAATTTAAATCAGGGCAGCAAGATCACAAAAGTGCTTCCAAATCTTTACAAGAACAAATTACAGTTTTCTGTTTCCTGATTGTCTTTTATAGCTGTTGTGCAAGTTTGTTAAAAATACTTTACTATTTTCCACAGAATGGTATAGAGGCCAATAGTATGAGTTGACTGAAAAGAGAGATGTATCATTTGACAGAAGGGTAGGTCTGAGGGAAGCTGTGGAAGAGGATGTGCTGTATGTTACTTCAGTGTCAGGAATTCCTTCTGTGACCAGTGATCAAATCTGTTGCTTCTGACCACTCTCTCACTTGTAGTCCTTCATCATCTGGGGAGAGAGCAACAGAAGGATGCAAAATAAAGTAAGATCCATTCCTTCCTTGGGGCACCCACACTTTGGACCACTGTAAGACTTGCTTCCCCTCCACCCCTTCTCTTAGGAGATGACTTCTGCAGTTCTGTGTAACTATCTCTGCCAGCCAGATGCTGGCAAGGTGCTTACTACTGAGGAAGATTCAGGGAATGGAAATATAACTCAGACTTCAGGAAGGCCATTTTTATGTACTGTAGCAATTTCATTACTATGACAGTTAGTCAATACAATAAAGCTTCTTACTGGTAGTAACTCTGTAAATGTGGATTAGTACTTTTTCCTTTATAAATCAACATTGCAGCATTTCTCTTCAGTTAGGGATGAATGAACTTGAGCAACCTCAAGCTCTCCATGCACTGAATTTTTGGGGAGTTGAGCTCAAATCCAGATCTAGCTCTGTCTTGGCCTAATGGACATATTAAACCAACAAGTTTAAATAATTTAATAATTGACTTGCTTTTTGGATCAGCTGGAAAAGATTTCCCTACATAGATCTAGGTATGCCTCACATTTATATTACTCACATTATAACACTTAATCACTGAGACAGTGAGGCTCTAGTCTTTGGTACCTTGCTTGTTAATATATTTTGTAGACAGTGGCTTCCTGTAATTCCCTTCCTGAGCTCTATTGTTTAATGCTTTAAACAGTTCCTAGGTTTCTGAAAGATCCCTCAAGCAGTCAAGCATTCACCTCTGTTTCCTTTTTCTTTCCACCACACACCAATGGAAAGACATATTTACCACACTGATCTTTGCATTATATAGTGTATGGCTTAAGTCAGTTTCTTGGGATCTTATGTGTCCTGTAGCCAGCTGTCTGTACTTAGTACAGTATAATACCCTGTCAACTTTCAAACTATTAGAAAATTCACTTCAGATGTGATGACTAATTTTGCATAAAGAAAAAACATTATCTAATGTAACAACCTGAAAGGTTCTTGTGAAGAATAATTTCAGGTGTCTGCATACATTGAAGTATTAAGAAAAATGTACTTCAGTCATTTAATGTGCATACAAATTTTCAAGACTGACTTCTAAAAATGTGACTACTCAACACATTATATCCTCTCAGCTTCTAGTCTGAGTAATTCAGGTACAGTTCTATTTCAGGCAGCAATAAAAGAAAGATGAACAGTTAAGAGAGGTAAAGAGAACAGAGAAAACACCGTCCTCATAGTGGTGTAGTTTTGAGTGAGGCAAGAAGAGAAGAGTTGCCATACTTTTTTACTATATTAAAATCTAACCTTATATTTAAAATTTGCCAAGAAAATTTTAGTTATGGTAAAAAGTCATTCTTTCTCACTAACAGTTTGAGAAACTGTCATCTAAGATGAAGAGATTGGGGTTCAGGTGCCTTAACACAGACATATTATTGCTAGTTTGGATCTTCAAGGGGTACTTCTGTTTGCCTCTACAAGAAGGATGCAAGTTCCCCTTTGCTCCAGGGTTATACCTGTGAACACCTATGGCTCAGACACCTGTGAGCATCCAGAATGTCACTGAGTGTGCTGAGGCAATTGAAACCCATTTTAGCTGCTTTGAAAATTCTAATTTGAGTTACTTTTATGTATTTACAAAAGCTATTGATTTTTCCTGAATGGTTCAGTATGGGCCTTCAGTTTCATAAAATTGTCAGGGTTGGAAGGGAGGTTAAAGATCATCTAGTTCCAACCCCCCTGCCATGGGCAGGGACATCTCCCACTAGGTCAGGTTGCTCAACACCCCATGCAGCCTGGCCTTAAAAACATCCAGTGATGGGGCTTCCACCACCTCTCTGGGCAACTTGTTCCAGTGTCTCACCACCCTCATGGTGAAAAAATTCTTTCTAATGTCCAATCTGAATCAACCCATCTCTAGTTTTAATCCATATCTCTCTAGTCCTACCAGTACCTGACATCCTAAAAAGTCTCTCACCAGCTTTCTTGTAGGCCCCCTTAAGATACTGGTAGGCCACAATAAGGTCTCCCTGGAGCCTTCTTTTCTCCAGACTGAACAACCCCAACTTTCTCAGTCTGTCTTCATAGGAGAGGTACTCCCTCTGATCATCCTCGTGGCCCTTCTCTGGACATGTTGCAGTGTGTCCATATCTTTCTTGTGATAGGGGATCCAGAACTGGATGCAGTACTCCAGGTGGGGTCTCACAAGAGTGGAGTATAGGGGGACGATCACCTCCCTTGACCTGCTGGTCATGCTTCCCTTGATTCAGCCCAGGATACTATTGGCTTTCTGGGCTGCAAGTGCACAATGATGTTGAGTTCCTGTCCATGAGTACCCCCAAGTCCTTTTCTTCAGGGCTGCTCTCAAGCCAGTCACTGCCCAGCCTATATTGGTGCTTGGGATTGCTTTGACCCAGATGGAGGACCTTGCACTTGGTCTTGTTGAACTTCATGAGGTTGGCATTGGCCCACTTCTCCAGCCTGTCAAAGTCCCTCTGGTTGGCATCCCTTCCCTCTGTCATGTCAGCCTCCCCACACATCTTGGTGTCATCAGAAAGCTTACTGAGGGTGCACTTAATAACACTGTCCATGTTGCTGACAAAGATGTTAAACAAGACCGGTCCCAGTACTGATCCTTGAGGAACTCCACTTTTCACTGGCCTCCACTTGGACATAGACCCATTGACAAACAAGCTTTGGGTACAGCCATCAATCCAGTTCTTTATCCACTGAATTTTCCTTCCATCAAACCCATATTTTATCAGTTTATTGCTTCATATCTGGAAACTGTTACTTGTGCCTTATAACTGATCTCCTAAGTAATATAATTTTTACTCCCTGCTTAACAACTTGAGATTAAACATTACTAAATTCACTGCAAACAAGAAGTGACATGCAATTTTGGGTTGTATTGGTTACAGTAAGAATTATCTATCCAGGACTGAAAAATTACACAAAGTGTGGTTAATGGTTTGCTATGTAATTCCTGGTTTGTCAGCTATGTGAATTACTTCCTAATAATCTAACTTACAAATATATAATTTTTAAAGAGCATAGACAATAAATATGATTTAGACTAATATCCATGTTCCACTATATTGGCTTTTAGGGAAACATGAGACCACAACATGAATCACACAAATAACCAACACAGCCCTGACTACAAAATTTATAACCAATAAAAAAAATAAAAGTTGGCAGTTGAAACAGTTTTTAGCTAGCTTAAGCTAAATACTGCCTTTTTGCAAGTTTTTGCATTAACAAAATTAGAATGTCTCATCTTTATGGGAAATGAACTTGGGAAGAATTGTGAACATAGTGAAATGAAAATTCTTTTTTGAGAACTTTATGCACAGACAGTATGGTGATGGGTTGCAGCATAAAATCTTAAGACAAATTTGAACAAATATTCAATTACTCCCCCAGCACACACAATATTTGCAGGTAGTCATCTATTCCCAACTAAATGGTGTGCATAGGAAATCAAGCAACAAAGACTATGGTAGAAAGGCTAATTAATCACACACAAGTCTCATATTAGAGGATTTTTATTAGCCCTATAAGACCACAGTAACTACTCCACCCTGTGTACAAAAGAAGAGGATGAAATGTCTACTGATTTTTTTTTTTTAACTGATAGTACTATTTTATGCTATAGGGAAGACACAGTCTGACCTTTGCAGAGGCCATTTTCAGACGGTGATCAAAACTGTAAGCCCCAGAAGGGCTATAATTTTGGTAGACAATGCCATTTTCATTTATTTCTTGCAAACTGTACCTCATGTACATACTCCATATTTTATTAAATTACTAGAGAAATATGGAAATAGTTATTGATGAGAATAAGGGAGAAATTCTGATATTTTTATTTAATGGTGTTGGACAGCAGTTTGCCAAGAGTGTAGATTGAGCTGCACAGAAACATAGTCTTGGTACTTACTGTATTACTAATATATGGATTATGAAATGATTTATTTTTTGAAGAGGTTATATATGCACATATCTAGGCCTACTAAGAATTGCGTACTGTATTGCAGAGCCACAAAGATAATTAAAGGAATGGAGCATCTCCCTTATGATGAAAGGCTGAAGGAGATGGGTATCTTTAGCTTGGAGAGAGGAGACTGAGGGGTGACCTCATTAATGTTTATAAATATGTAAAGGGTGACTGTCAGGAGGATGGATACAGGCTCTTCTACACAATGTCCAGTGATAGAACAAGGAGCAATGGGTGAAAACTGGAGTGCAGGAGATTCCAAAGAAATATAAGGAAAAGCTTTCATGGTGAGGGTAACAGAGCAGTGGAGTAGACTGCCCAGAGAGGTTGTGGAGTATCATTCTCTGGAGACATTTAAAACCTGCTTGGATGCATTCCTGTGTGACCTGCTCTAGATGGTCTTGCTCTGTCAGGGTGGTTGGACTAGATGTTTTTGAGGTCCTTTCCAACCCTTAATATTTTGTGATTCTGTGAACCTCACGAGGTTCACCTGGACCCACTTCTCCAGATTGTCCAGGTGCCTCTGGATGACATCCAGCCCCTCTGGTATATTGACCACACCACTCAACTTGGTGTCTTCTGCAAACTTGGTGATGGTGCACTCAACCCCAATGTCTATATCATTGATGAAAATATTAAACTGCATTGGTCACAGTACAGACCCCTGAGGGGCACCACTTCTCACCGATCTCTGTCTAGACTTTGAGCCCTCTGGATGTGACCATGCAGCCAATTCCTTATCCACTGAACAGTCCATCCCTCAAATCCATATCTCTCCAACTTGACAAGGAGGATGTTGTGGGGGACCATGTCAAAGGCCTTGCAGAAGTCCGGACATATGATGTCTGTTGCTCTTCCCTTGTTGACTGAGGTAGTCACTCGATTGTAGAAAGCCACTAGGTTGGTCAGGCAGGATTTGACCTTAGTGAAGCCATGCTGGCTGTCTCTGATTTACCTCCCTGTCCTCTGTGTGCCTTATCAGAGCTTCTAGGAGAATCTGCTCCATGATCTTCCCAGGCACAGAGGTAAGGTTGACAAGTTGGTAGTTCCCAGGGTCATTCTTTCTTCCATTTTTAAAAAGGATAGAAAGGAGGACCCTGGGAACTACTGACCTGTCAGCCTCACATGTAAGCTCAAATATGAGCAAGAAAGGTGGCTGGGGAGATAGTTCCATATTTTAGCTGCTTATTGCTTGCTTAGAACTCTGTTGATTTTTTCTATACCTGCTTAAACAATGTTGCTTAAAATTTTCCAGACTTAATTTGAGAAGGAAACTCTATGGCACAGTGTCAATGGGAGGGTATTTCTGGGAAGGTTAAGTTAATTTACATGGAAAAATGTTTCCTCTTGTAATGCAAATTGAGAGAATGTAGGAGAAAAAAAATTGCTCCTGTTATATACTAATTATAAATGAGCTTTAGAGGAAAATTTATATGCTCATTTGAAAATTATCTCTATTTTTTTTTTGCCTTGGAGTGCTGAATGGTAATTAGAATAAAAGGTGTTCCTGCAGTGGGGCCAAATGCACTACCAGGGCTGTACTGCACAAGCCCCATGGTTTCCATAGCGTGCAACCTCTAAGCATCAACTCAAATTTTCCAATTAGGAATGACTAATGTTCCTCTATGTGTGGCAAAAATATAATCAGTCATTTATCCCTGCTGGAAGCATATGAATAGAAACTGCCACTAAAGCTTTTTTTTTTTTTTTTAAATTTGTAGGTTTTTACTTTGACAATCGAAATTATGTTATTTTTTTATTAATAAAAAAATAAATGTTATCATGAACTTTTTAGCATGAGATACACTATAAGATAATGTCTAGTCTATACAAAGCAGTTGGTTGCTGAGTAACAAAGGAGAGATATGAGAAAATAGCTAAAATATAAGGCTCACTTAATTGTATACAACTTATTATGCAAAACTTGCAGCATATGAGAAGGTAAAATCAAAGTCTGGACCAGAGCTTCAGTGGTTCCAGCACTGGGTGAGTGAGTCTCAGCTAAAGTTTGTCATATAGTATCGGAGCCAAGTATCTTAGTATGGAAGCAGTATTAACTTTCTCAAAGGGCATTATCCAAGCTTCTGGAAACAGAACAGATACCTATTATGACATTTTACATTATGTAAGATTATTTAAACAATAGATTTGTACAGAACGGAGTCCTGATTTAATTCTGTCTTTCCTTCCATAGATGACTTTGATGATGATGATCCCTAGGTGGATTTTGATTCTGAGTCACATGACAGAAGCAACAATGTATGACAGAATAGGTGTGAAAGAGACCTCTGGAGGGTACAGTGTTAAGTGATGTAAGCATAAAACCCATTCCTGACCATCAGGTGTAAAATGTGAAATAATTTTGTTATTTTAAATGGTCATAGAAAGAAAATGCAAGAGCAGAAAGAAGAAAACAGATTGAGGATTTCCTCCAGATTACACAGGAATTAGAGAGGAGACCTTAGAAATGAAAGACTCATAACCATTAAACATATGAAATAGCTATTATAGAATATGTCTGCATTATGTACTGCTTTGCCACAAATGTGTTATTCCTCACAGAAGTTGTCATGTCTTATTATATTTCTAAAGGAAAATGTCAGAGAGGTTTGTTAAGATATTTTTGAGGATATTAAACCTTTAAACCTAGTTTTACTTTGTTGCATCTATTGGATTTCTTTTATACATTCCTGAGGATGACTTTTTTCTCTCCTCATGGTTTGCTCCTACTGGAGAATGTTAGTTCTTAACTTCCTAGACCTCTTCCATAGTTTATCACCACAAAATTCTACAGAGCTTGCATCTAAATGAGAGCAGCCCAATTTCAGACGTGGAATAGGCGCTGTGCACTCTCCCTGGCTGCCACTTCAAATGCTCCTGAATACTCTGCCGTGCCTCTGTTTCTTCATCTATAAAATACAGGTAAAAATAATATTCTTGGGCTTTATTTCTGAACTGAAAATACTTCAATATCTCTCAGGGAAGAATTATATATATATATGCTTAAATTTCATTACTACATCCAACTTAGGTATGTGGTGCTTGGTTAATCTCCAACTCATATATAATTTTCCACACTTAGATTTCACCTGAGATCTCCTGTCTCACCTCTTTCCTAGTTCCTGCATGCATATGTCCCATTATCTATGGTCCTGGTGGAATGAGCTGCTGCAATTTACCCATGATGAATCTCTCTATATATTACCCTGAAAATATGCTTAGTCACATCAAAATCCTTGTTTCTTTGCTTCTAGTGTTTACAGTATTTCTTGGATTATAATTCTCAGCAGGGCTAATTAATACAGCCTATAATAATGCTTACTATTATGCACTACAATGGGATTACTCAAATTTTATCAAGTTAAACATATGAAGGATGTTGGCATGACTGAGTTTATTGATTTAGACTAATGCATTCATTCAGGAGGCAATAAAACTCTCTTGAGCTGGATAGTGTGTTGCCCCTGGATTTTTTTTTTTTATTATTATTATTTTTTTCTCCCTCTCTATTCAGCTGGTGGTTCTTGACTCTCTGAACAGTAAAGGCTGGAGCCTCCTCATGTAAGAAGAACGTTCCTTCTTGCCTTACTTTTACGTGAAGGACAGTGTCTGTAAACATGACAAGATAATAACTTAGGCATTAGTATTGATAACAAAAGAGCTAATGAATGATTAGAGTGAAGGAAAGGAGTAGTAGACAGTAATAAGAGAGGATCTGTAACAAATCAGATGAAATAAGATGTGGCTAAACAATACACCTTTTCTATCCTGGGTGATCTTTAAATGTCTCTGTCAATGCTAAAGACAATTGTCCCAGAAGACAGAGCCAGTTGCTGCTGCATCTGCCCTATACAGCACATTGCCTACTGACATCTTGTTTCACTTGTGGTTTATACATGAAACCTCAAAGGTCTGATGTTTGTAAATCCAGTTGAAAATTAATGTTTCAACCCAAAACATAAACCAGATGGTACTTAGCCAGTGCTGCTGTTTGGTGTGTTTCAGTGTGTACGTAGCTAGCCAGTTTCTTGTACTGGGTGTCCTTTCCTGGTTCAATAAACTACAATCCTTTTTTTTATGTTTGGACAAAGCATTCACCAAAGTCATAGCAGGAGACTATGATTATATGTGCAGCTCTACACAGCTCCAAGGATCCCTAAAATACCTGGCTGAAGCTAGAGTTTGATACAAACCAGAAGCTGTGGGAAACAAAAATGTATTTTCTAGTCTCAATGACATGAACTAAATTATCACTCTGAAGCCAAACACCTTTGATGGATATAGCCTGATACCTGCTGATGTCAGTAATTTCAGTTACTCTGCTAAAATAAGCAAAATGATCATTGTCACTGACAGTCTGCTCTGTGCAGCTTTTCCAAACAAGGGGCTTGATACCATGGTAGCATGTGCTAATGTTACAAGATGATATGCACGATTTCTCTGGAGGCTTCAAGCAGATATCAGACACCTGGCATGTCTTTCCTGTACAACATCTGAAGGAAGCTATTTCCTTGCTTTCTGTCTATAGTGGTCTTCTTCTTTATGGGTTTGGGTCATACTCAACATTATTTGGCTGTACAACAGTTTGGATACCAGTGTTTTGCTCTAAAACATGGTCCTTTGCCAGACCTTTCACTTTAATTGTACACAATTTGTTTTAGTACAGAAAAACAGAAGGCTGAGTTGTTTTGAGCTGGCAATGTTGACAAAACACTGGAAGAATCTTTTACCTTGTTAAAAAGATCTTTGGAGACACAGTATTCTTATTTTCAGTTTAACAGTTCTGGCTTTGGATGGTATGTGCACTTAAAAATAAATACCTTTGGAATGCCAGGGAAACTAATGAGAATTTTGGAGACCATTAATGTGTTCTAGCTCTGTAATAATTTCAGTTTGCTCAGGGAACAAAGGCTAATAAAGGTAATACTTACATTTATCCAACAGTGTGTCTCCTGCCGCAACATGCCAGAAGGAAAAGAAAAGCCTATGCGCCAGATGTGCACAACAGTGTGTACAGAGCTGTGAATAAATCTTCAAGACAGGCTGCAGCAATGAATTTTTCTCCATTCCTTACAATGTGTTTGAGAAGTGTGCCTTCAAGGCACTGTGCACAGTGGAACTGGAAGAGGGATGAATATATATATGTTATCCTCAGCCTAATATTCCTGTGTGGATCTGTTTATGCCTCCTTGATCTTCTTAGCTGTCCTCATGCTCAGTTCTGGAGGCAATGCTGCTGCCTCATCTTGCAGGGCACTCTGCTGGCCTCTTCCTCCTGAGGATATTCCTATCTCATGGGTTTTCTAAATAATGTAATTTACTACTACATAGCTGTTTAATAGAAAATAATCTACTGTTGTATAATTCCTAAAATTTTTAATAGTGTTTGTATGCAGAGGGAGAGAAGCCTTTATAAACACTGCCAGTACAAGGGTACACTTGCTGTTGAGGTACCACAGCTGTATCACTTACAGCCAGCAGGAGATGCAACCATGCTCTGTTGATAAGACCAGATTAAATAACTGTTGCCTGATCCTCTGATCTGTTGCTTACCAGCAAGATTGTCTGTTATTTTATTTTATTTTATTTTATTTTATTTTATTTTATTTTATTTTATTTTATATCACAGA
>JANIJG010007949.1:0-16791 GCA_024611175.1 Megaceryle torquata | reverse complement strand
TACACAAGATCCAGCAGTGGCCTTGGTCTGCACACCAATCCCTGGTAGTAACTCTAAACATGGGGTGTTATCACTGCTGGCAGCAGACACTGCCTGTGAAAACAGGCTGCGAACTTCAGACAGTGCAGTTAGTTAGAACTGAGGTGAAAAGTAAAATCACTGAACAGAATTAGTTCTGTTCTCACTCAGAGCAGTGTTTGTTGTTACTTAACATGCTCTTAATGATAACATTTCCCAAGGTTTTCCACATTTCCAAAAAGGCAGTGGAAGAGTGATTTGTTTCTCAACAAATTAAAAATACCAACCTTTTTACTTACTAGGGAGATAAAACGTTATGATCAGGGTATTTTCCAGACAATCCTATTTTCCATCCTCATTTAGAGAGGATAAAAATTGTTACAACTTTATAATTAATTAAAATAATGAAAAAAAGCAGCTAAAATTTAAGTAAAATTGATTCTATTAAAGACAACAATGAGGTATTGTGTTTTATCAAACTCAGAAACCACTTGCATATTCTGACTTCCAGACAGACATCAAGGACTGTGTTGGAGTGAGATACATGTTGAATAAACAAAATTAATGTGGTCTTTGGGACAGAGAGGTTGAAATAAAAGCTAGGCAGACATTACAGATTCATAGAATCACATAATGGTAGGGGTTGGAAGGGATCTCTGAAGATCATCTAGTCCAACTCCCCTGCTAAAGCAGGATTGCCTAGAGTAGATCACATAGGAACAAGTCCAGGTGTCTCTTGAAAGTCTCCACTGATGGAAATTCCACCACCATCTCTTTGGGCAACCTGTTCCAGGGCTCTGTTACCCTCACAGTGAAGAAGCATTTCCTCATGTTGAGGTTGAACCTCCTGTTTTCCAATTCATAGACATTGTCCCTAGTCCTGTCACTAAACACCACTGAGAAGAGCCTGGCCCCATCTTCCTGACACCCACACTTTAGATATTTATAAGCACTGATAAGATCATCCCTTAGCCTCTTATTATCCAAGTTAAACAGACCCAGCTCTCTCAGCGTTTCCTTATGTGGTAGGTGCTCCAGGCCCTTAATTATAGTGGCCCTGCACTGGATCCTGTCCAGTAGCTTGTTGTCCTTCTTCAACCAGGGGGCCCAGAACTGGACCCAGGTGAGGCCTCACCAGAACAGAGTAGAGGGGGAGGGCAACCTCCCTTGACCTACTGGCCATGGTCTTCCTAATGCATCCCAGGATGCCATTGGCCTTCTTGGAAATGAGGACACAGTGTGTTGGCTCATGGTCATTCTGATGTCACCTAGGACTCTCAGGTCCTTTTCTCCAGAGCTGCTCTCCAACAGATCATCCCCCAACCTGTACTGATACATGGGGATGTTCTTCCCCAGATGCAGCACTTTATACTTGCTCTTATTGAATTTCATTATATTTCTCCCCTCCCAGGTCTCTAGCCTCTCTAGGTCATGCTGGATGTCAGCACAGCCTTCTTGCATGTCAGCCAATCATTCCTATTTTGTATTGTCAGCAAACTTGCTGAGACTACACTCTATCTCTTTGTCCAGGTCATTAATGAATATATTGAATAGGGCTGGACCCAGTTCTGACCCCTGGGGAATGCCACTAGCCATAGGCCTCCAACTAGACTTTGTCCCATTGACCACAACTCTCTGAGATCTTAACATCAGCCAGTTCCCAATCCATCTCACCGCCCAATGATCCAATCTGCAACACACGTGGAGGTAACAGTTAAGGCTGAGTCCATAGAATTATAAAGGCTGAATAAAGATTAGGAGAAGACAGAGTATATGGAGTTGGTACAAAACATAATTTTGAACAGTGGAACTAAAAAAACACAATTCCTGTGGATTTATGTCCTTTATCCCCTCTTTACATGCTGTTGTCCCCTTGTCCCTGCTCCCCTGCCCTTGAATGGGAATGCCTCTGCCTTCTTGCAAGTCACCCACGTCCCTTACTGTGTCCTTTACCTCCTCTGCCGCCTCCTCTGTTCTCTAGGACATGGGTGCTTCCTTGTTGCACTTTTGCTGCTCAGCTCGTCAGTGTGTATATGCTGAGTTACCATCAGGTCAAAGAAAATAATTATTGAATTTGTGTGGCAAAATTTGTGAGGCATTAATTTGTGCTGCTCTCCTCTATTCAACTGTCTATGCTCATGACAGTATTTCCTTTGAGACTACACCTTTGACAGGTTTGTTGAAATTGGCTAATGGCTTCAGAAGCTATGGGGAAGGATACTGAGAGGCTTACAGAGAAAAGGGCAGGCAGATGCTATTTTCATTTCCTTCAGAAGCTTAGCTAAAATCATTAAACTATTTAAAAGAAAATTCAATATTCATATGAATACAATTGGCTGGTTTTTTTGTATCTTGAGGGTGGGAATATTGCAAAGCCTTGAGCATTCAGGAGACATAGCCAGAAACAGGTTTTCCTTTCCCCATCAGTGTCAGTGGAGAGGAAGGTTTAATGTGTGGGTCCTCAACTCAGTAGGCAAAAACCTGCATGCCAGAGTGAAGTCCCCTGGAACAGACAAATCATAGCTGTAATAGAGTACATAGCAGCTGCAATGCACCAGATAGTCTGTCTGAGGATACTGCAGAAAGGGGAGAAGGAAAGAAGGAAACGTTTATGCAGAACAAAGAACAGATTAGAGTAATATATGGTGACACTGTTGGCTAATAAAAATGCAAAGTACAGAACAGCCTCTTTGGCATGGTCACACTTTCTGTCATGCCTTTCTCCCCATTTTCCTATTACTTTCAATTCCATACAACACTTGCCAAGGGAAATTTGGCTCCAAACCACTAGACCCTATGTTAACTTCCTGACAAGCAATTGCTGTCTAAAGGATGAATGTCACCAAGGCTGAGGGGGACACCTAAACTTGGGTGGTGCATCACACAATCTTCAGGAGATGACATGCTTAGTAGATGAGAGAAAGGTTGTGGATGTTGTTATCCAGACTTTAGTAAAGCTTTTGGCACCATTTCCCACAGCACTATTCTGGAGAAACTGGTTCTTCGTGGCTTGGATACTCTTTGCTGCATAAAAAATTGTCTGGATGGCTGGGCCCAGAGAGTGGTGGTGAATGGAGTTAAATCCAGCTTGTGGTTGCCCACAGGTGGTGTTCCCCAGAGCTCAGTATTAGGGTTAGTTCTGTTTAATATCTTTATTGATGATCTGGATGAAGGGATGGAGGACAAGTTTGCATGTGACACCAAGTTAGATGGGTGTGTTGACCTGTTTAAAGGTAGGGAGGCTCTACAAAGGGATCTGGACAGGCTGGATCAATGGGCTGAGCCCAGTGATATGAGATTCAACAAGGCCAAGTGTTGGGTCCTGTATGTGGGTCACAACAACTCCATGCAATGCTACAGGCTTGAGGAAGAGTGGCTGGAAAGCTGGCAGGTGGAAAAAACCTGAGGGTTCTGGTTTCCAGACAGCTGAATATAATCCAGCAGTGTGCCCAGGTGGCCAAGAAGGCCAGTGGCATCCTGGCTTGTATTAGAAATAGTGTGGCCAGCAGAACTAGGGAAGTCATCATCCCCTGTACTCGTCACTAGTGAGGTCGTATCTCAAATACTGTGTTCAGTTTTTGGCCCTTCACTACAAGGAAGACATTATGGTGCTGGAGCATGTCCAAAGAAAGGCAATGAAGGTGGTGAAGAGTCTAGAGCACAATTCTTATGAGGAGCAACTGAAGGAACTGAGGTTGTTTAGCCTGGAGATGTGGAGGCTCAGGGGAGACCTTCTTGCTTTCTACAACTACCTGAAAGGAGGTGGCAGTGAAGTGTTGCTTGGTCTGTTCTCCCATGTAGCAAGGGACAGTACAAGAGGCAATGACCTCAAGTTACACCAGGGGAAGTTTATATTGGATATCGGGAAAAATTTCTTCACAGAAAGAGTTCTAAAGCAATGGAACAAGCTGCCAGGGAAGTGGTGGAGTCACCATGCCTGGAGGTATTTAAAAAATGTGTAGATTGGTGCTTAGGGATATGGATTGGTAGTGACTTGACGGTGCTGGGTTAATGGTTGGACTTAATGATCTTGAAGGTTTCTTACAACCAGAATGTTTCTATGATTCCATAATTCTATGATTTATTCTCAGAGCAGTGTAATAAGCCTTAATGTGTTTTTTTTCCAGCCTGTCCTAACAGACTAGAGCATGTAGTGTTTATTGCTCATTCATTCAGTGAGCTCTCTCATCCTGGAGAAAAACCTTAATTGCCCTGAACAAAAGGAAAAAATGTTGGATGCTAGCTAACAATTTCTGTAGCCAAACTACCTTTACCACAGGGTGGAGTAGTTTCTCACATTAAGAGTAGAGAGTCTGGTAAAAATGTGTGTGTGTGTATGAGTGCTTACAGTTTGCATTCATTAATTTTCATATACAGTGTTTGGTTTTCCAGGTATGTATATCAGACTCCTCTGTGAAGATAAATGCTGGCATTGTTCTTTCTGGAGTTGTGTATTGAAGTGTGAAGGCCTCAAGAGCTTCATCTACTGTATCAAATTACACCCTTTTATCTGCAATTATAAAATACTTTGAGACACATCCCTGCTGCGCTGGAGCTGCAATCAAAGTTCAGGTTCACAACTCTGATTTAATCCAAGCTGTTAAAGACTTGCAGGTGGCAGCATTTTGAGTCATGCATCCTGACTACTGGAGACTAGTCATGTCTAGTGTGCATTTGAACAGTACAGAGGTTAGAACTAAAACCTGTTATGTCCTCCTTTACTTTTGACACTGAACTTTCTCAGCATTTGCTAACATCTCACCTTTACACAATACATGCTCCACGGCCATACATGTGAGTGATTTAGGAGATGGAAATGGTCCTTTGTCCTTTTACTAAGCAACCCAGAGTTGCTGTTTACTTAAGCTATCTAGAGAGTAGCTGTCTGATTTATACTGTACCTTTCTAAAACAGATATATAAATGGTGCTTTCCTTTTGCCACTGTCTAGCACTGGAGACTGCCAAAGACCAGAGGCATAATTTACAAGAGGCCATTCCTCCTTGCAAAAATGAAAATAGTAAGACATCTCACAAGACTGGTAGAATATTGCTTCCCAGACCTTAACTTCAATGCATTTTTAAAAAAGTATATATTTCCAGACTATTTTAGCAGCTGTCCTCTCCCTGATTCTTTGTTTCTCTCTGGTAAATGAGATTTCAACATAAAAGCTTTCCTTTAAACCAGGAGAGATTTAAGTTATTTGTTGTAGTTTTCTTCACTGTTTTTCCCATACAAACTTCTTTCTCTAAAAGAAGAAATTGCTACTCAGTCCACTTTCTTCATTTTAGGCTGTATATAAAAAAAATAGATTCAAATGAGAAAAAAAAGAGTTTAACAAAGAAAACTCTTTCTGTGAAGCACTAAATAACTGAAATAACATTTAAAAACATACTGCAAGAAATTCACTCCACTAGCTATATCTTTATGCTGTTTATGCACATTTTTTCTGACTCCTAAAGTTTTTGAACTTTCATTTTCAACCGTCTACTGTGTGATTAAACACTTGTCTGCTGTACGTATCTGTATATACCTCTATATATGTTACATATATTTTACATGCTTATACAGAGTTTATGTGTAAAGGCTCTCTGTGTGAATTTTCTTCTGCAGAAATTGTCTGTAAGAGTCTTTAAGTTTTTAATATCTTTTGTTCAGGGCCACTCAGGCTATCATACAGTCTGCACAAACCCATCAAATGAGCGATCTGATAAATATAGCCCTGATTTTATATGTTTTCTGGTTCTGCTACAAGCCATGTGATATCTCAGGTAGCATCTTGGAGGTAGACTAAGAGTGATTTATAAATCTCTTAGAAACAAAACACAAGTGTTTTACCTTAGTTCCTGTATCCTAGTTATTTCTAAAGTTTTTTTCTATCTACTCTTCTCAATTAATTATTGTACTAGAGTTCAACTTTCAATAAAACTATACCTCTGATAGTGGATTTTTAGTTAAAGTGTGCAGAAAAACTATGATTACAATAGTTTTTAGTAAGGCTTAGGCATCCACAATACTTGGTGACAACTGCATGAATTTAATTAATAGTAGTGTACTTCTGGGAGGTGCAGCCTCTCTGACAGAAAGCTGACAAAAACCTGGGCTTGCCAGAGACCTGATGGAGATCAGTTTGGTGTCTCACAGCCATTAAACGGCACCTCAGGGTCTAGTCCCTTGGCCTGCCTTTGTCGTGGGCTTGTCCCCAACTAAATTATAATGATCATAGCACACAGTCAACTAGGGTATAAGTGGAGCCTTGCTGAAGAACTGATTTCAAGCTGATTCCCTTGGAGCAAGAAGGCCTTTCAGTTAGACTATCCCCTTGGACTTATGAGATGCCACGCAAGGATACTCGTGTGTGTGTCACCCCTGGCTTTGGTGAGTAATACTTTTCTGTGTACCCTTGTGTGGGATATTTACCATTTATGAGTGAGTGTGCACACCTTATGAACTACCTGAAACAAGTACCTGAAAGGAGGTTGTAGCAAAGTTGACACCAGTCTCTTCTCCCAAGTAACAAGTGACAGGACAAGAGGAAATTGCCTCAGGTTGTGCCAGGGGAGTTTTAGGTTGGACATAAGGAAGAACTTCAGTGAAAAGTTTGTTGAGCAGTGGAACAGGCTGCCCAGGGAGGTGGTGGATTCGCCATTCTTGGACATGTAGATGAGGTGCTGAGGAGCAGGGTTTAGCAGAAGGCTTGGCAGTGTTAGTTTAACAGTTTGACTCAATGATCTTAAAGATCTTTTCCAGCAAAAATGAGTCTACGAAGCTATGATTGAGGTTCATCTTTCTAGAAAGAATATTCCTGAAAGTTTAGGAATTAGTTGTATAGTAGTATATTCCCAACTGACATCTGAACATGCAATTTAATTTTGTCGGAAGAAGTAATGAATAATTTTCATTACAAGAAATCAGCATTTTGGATAGCTGCTGCTGTCTTTTTTTGGGGTTTCTCTGTGACAGTACTATGTTGAAAAATAAAACAAGTAAACTGAAAAGCAACTTTGAGCAAGACTGAACAAACAGTGGAAGAGACCTGAAAAGTTAGTCTTAAATTTTTAAACAAAAGAAAATACTCCTCAAGAGTCTGAAATATGAAATAAAATAAAAATTTTCATCTGATTGATAGGAACATGCAGAAGAGTGAGAATGTTTATGGCAGTTTTGCAGTAAATGATATGCAGAGCAGTGGAAAAGAGCTCTGTTCAGCCCAGATAGACTCAATTATTCACATATTACATTCCAGTGTTGTATTAGAGATGCCCAAGCTGGCTTTGAGAAACTGGTAGGTCCACTCACCACAGTGCAGAGATGCTGCCTTGGGTCCCATTGTCCATTACCAGATCAGTGCAGCTTTCCACCTTGCTAAGAAGCAGAGGTTTTACCTCATAACAGAGACATCTATACAGCCTCTGGTTTGAGAGTAAATGTCCTTCTGTGCATTGTGTTACCCACTGTGGAAAACCTGCATTTATCCAGGAACAGTCTTGCTTTCGGCTTGATTGCCTGAGAATCTGGCCTTCAGAAAGGACCTGTCATGTGCAAGTGTCATGATAGGAGACAACATATTCTGAGCCATGCAGCTGGCAGGATGGTGAAACCACTCAATAGGATCTCCATATGTGGCATTTTGGCAGTCTGGTGTGATGCTTTGGCTCTAAAACCAGGTTGAACTGGGGATGGGGTGGAGACTTCTCAGGTCCAAAAATGTCTTCCTGGAAGGGAAACCTGTGACATAGCTAATACGTGAAAGAAAGATATTGCAGCAGGAATGTATATCTGGATCAAAGTGTGATATTGGACAAACCAAGCTCACTATGAAACACAATACTACAACAGCTTTTTCTATCCTTGCCACAGGAAGTTCACGTTTCAGAGAGAAATTAGCCCAAGGTTTCTGATTCTTAACTAGATTCACACAAAGGACATGGGGAGTGTCCAGCAGGGGTGGATGAAAATTTGCTTGCTCTGCTAAAAGACTAGCACAGAGTACTTTATCCAGGTGAAACTGGGGACCACATTGTGAAGCTAAGAAATAACTCTCAAGTGAAATTCTGCCTCAGTAAAAGAAATGCCAGACTTTTCTGGACTTTGCTCTTACTACCAACCTCATATGAGTAGTGCTCATTCACATGTAGGATGGACAAGGTGATAAAATTTGTAAGATAGAAAACAATCAGTATTATGAAACCAGAGAGTACTACAGCAGTCTTCTCTTCAGTAAGAGTATTTCTCTAGTGAGAACTCAAAGGTTCAGATAATGGACAACAACATAAAATAACAATGAATGTAGATTTTTATCTCAACTTTATGCTGAGATGTCTTTCATTTTTAGATTTAAAAAAAAAAGACACAAGTTTCCTGCTTCTTTCAGAATCCCAGATTCTTCCAATTACAATTATAACTCAATCTGTGGTTCAGATGTGCCTCTGAGAGCAATTATAGAACCACAAATAGTCTCTGAATAAAACAGGTTAAAGAGATGGTGACATCAACAAAATATGAACTGAAAAAAAATGCTTAACAGAAAATGTCTTTTCATACACTCATGACATATTCACATTAACCTATACTTCCTTGTATTTTGTCTTTTTAGGTGATGGCAGGTTCTTTTGAATATTTGGAGACTGGCCTACCTCGGAAATGATTGTGTTGTATGAACAGTGACCATCACTTTGGAGTAGGTTTTGGTGTGTCTCTTATGAATGCAAGTATATATTATTTGCTTCAGATGTGTATTACCTTGTAATTTTTTAGTACTTATTCAGATTAATAGGTTTAGAATTACTGTGTACATCCTTAATGGTACAGAAATTTACCCTGTGTGGAAAAACATGGTTTTAACAGCTTATTTGGATTTTTGAATGTGCTCTGAACTAGTCCGTTGGCACACAGCATGAATCTAAATGTGGAGAATCTAACTGATCTAATGCACACATGTGGTGCAGATGATCTACATGTGCAGGAAAGGCCACTTGTTGGACACAGCAAATGTATAAGAGATAATAAATGACAGATACATTAGATATACTACAAGTATTCTGCATAGATGTTCTTTGTGTATGTGTTAAATGCCCTGAATTCAGAACGTCAGGT
Organism: Megaceryle torquata; assembly: GCA_024611175.1. Taxonomy (NCBI): domain Eukaryota; kingdom Metazoa; phylum Chordata; class Aves; order Coraciiformes; family Cerylidae; genus Megaceryle; species Megaceryle torquata. The sequence goes on along the minus strand of JANIJG010007949.1, from coordinate 7,678 downwards.
TTACTTTGTCCATTCAGTGGAACTATGCAAATCCCAGATGTAATTTATGGTTTATGGTTTGTGAGCTGCTGCAGAAATATGAGTGTTTCATTCAGTCTCTGTGTGTATTTCAACATCTACTTAATGCCCTTATCTAACAAAAAGCAGACCTTTGTTTTGCAATCACATTGACATGTGTTAAGGGAAAAACATCTTTGTGATTGGCTCTTTTTAATGATCTGTGTCTCTCATTAAAAGGATGAAGATGCTTACACAATTGTCTCCTTAAATTAGATTTAAACTGTATACAAGGTATAAGACATTAGTTGGCATTTTATTCCCTTTCATTGATATTTCTGGAAAAGTCCATTTAGACTAATTCTAGATGTAGGTGTTGCAGGTGTCTGTATGTAGACTTGCTGCATGAGGCTCCTATTACAGACCTATTGAGAAAAATTCTAAAATATATCAGATGACTCATGCCTACAAGTCCCTGTTTCTCTGCACTAACTATAAAGGGAGATCTGCTGTGTGATAAATTAGATGTACAGACATTCTTTGAAGATATTTAAAGTTTGGTGAGATGAGACTTGACAATTCGGTCCATGACCAGTGCAAAAGTAGTCATTGCTTGTTTTGAATGGAAGAATCTATCTGATCACAGTTGTTTTGATATTAGAACAGAATTAACTTATAATGTGGGTAAATTGAAGGTTTCAGACACTGAGTGTTTCAAGAATTTTTCAGTTCTGCTCTCGATGGCTTAAAGAGGAGAAGGTTCACTGGCTCTGGTTCTAAATATCTGACTAGCAGGAATCAACCCCTTGTTCTACTGCAACATCTTCTCTATTAGCAGAGAGATTCACATCTCTGGAAAGGAGCTCTGTGTATAAAAGGTAGCTTACAGACACAAATTTGCAACAGAAATGCTTCTGTCCTTATCAGTTATGACCAGAGACTGCAGAGACTGGGATTTCTGAAGTAACAGAGCCCAGGTCTTCTCTCTTTCCTCAGGGGAAAAAAAAAAAAAAAGTCTACTTTCAATTAGGGCCATATTTCCAATCTGTTAGCTGGAACATATGGCCAGCTATGAGGAATCAGTTTTGGAGTCAGAAAACCAAGTAAACACTAAAGACAATTTTTAAAAAATTTAAAGAGAAGTAGAAACCAAGGCTTTTTGAAGTAATTTAAGATTCAAAGGGACCAGGCACTTTTGAAATCTGATAATGACAGTTTTCTTAATTGCTTTCTATTTTTAAACTTCACACATTTTAAAGACCTCCCCTTCCCACCCCACCTCCCAACCCTCAAAGTAAGGAGCATTTACATTTGTGGAGAAGAATTACATTATCTGAGTAGTAATTGTAGTTTGCTGATTATTAGCCAATAACTGCTTATCTTTCTGTTCCATTCTTGGGAGCATCTGAGGACACCATCTGGCTGAATATTATTCTCCCTCCTTTATTTTTATTTATAGCCAAATAAAAGAAGCCTATAGAAAGTATCAATAGTTTCTTTTAACCTTAAAAAGTGTCCATTGGGATACCATGACCCTTCTGTTTCCCATGCTTCCTGCTTTGAAATATTCATTACACTTCACTGTAACTCCCTTTACACCACTATGCATCCCAAATACTTCAGTCTCCAGACTGAACAGCAGACATTTCCTCTCATCGCAAATTCTCCTTGCTCTTTTGCTAATAAGCTGGAAATCCAATAGCATTATTTCATTTTTAATTTCAGTAAAGTGCCTCCATTGCAAAAATACAATAAACCATTGTGCTGGTAGTTTGAACAGTCATTTATCATCCATGGAGCAATTATGCTGAGGAAGAGTTGTGAGAATGGACCACTTACCGCTAATAGTGCCAACACTCTGCTTTAAAGCAGACACTATCCACAACCAAGCCCAGTTAATGGGTATGTGTCAAAAATTATGTTTCTGAAGCAAAATCTCGGGTACTTAAGATATTTCTATTTCCTCCCCCAGACAACTGCTTAAGATGAGGAATGAGAGACTGCCACTCTTCTATATAATTATTGTCTGAAACAATATTTGATCATAGCTCACTATCCTTAATATTGATTATCTGGAAAGGTCAGAATGATTCTTTGGTATTTTATTAGTTTTATAAATAGAAATGGTAAAGGCAAAATGTGAAAGTTAGCAGTAAGGAGGTTCAGTAAAATTAAAAGGGTGAAAATGGGAAAGATAGTGGAGATATCTCAGGAATAAATATTTGTACAGAATAATGACAATAGTTTCTAGGTTATGTATGATGTATATCCATAATTAAAAGAGGTGTTATGAGTAGCAAGGCAGAAAACAAAAGAAATCAAAGCATGTAACCAAGAATAATCAAGAAAAGATCACATTTTCACTTAGATTTAGAAAGTATTTTACATAGTGGCATGCATAAGAGCAAGATAAAATATGCACCAGTTGGTGAACGAATCAAAACCATGCGTAAAGTTTATATGAAGTGCCACAGCTATTCAATTTAAAAGATTTTCAGTCAGCAGTAGCATTTTATACCCAACAGTCAAAGTCTGAAACAACAATACTTTCGAAATTGCTTAAGCTATAAACTACCCCCAATAGCTCATCCTGGTTCATATTTTGTTCTGTTATGATTTATATGCTTTCTTAAGATTGTCATATGCTTTCTAGAGAACATTATATTTAATTTTCAAACAGGAAAAGGTGCTGCTAGATTTTCTGCTGGTTGGCATTGTTGAAGGGCTGAAGGCTTCATGCCTAAATGTCCCTGACAACCATAGTCTGTAGTTGTAGCTGAGAGGCAAAAATGGAAAGGGGAATAGTCAACATTTGTTTTGATTACACTGTTGTACACCAACACCAGCTGAAAGCCACTGACATTTACCAATTAGTCCTATCAATTAGGGAAATACTTTTGATTCTTTTACTGCTTTGTTTTCTGAAGACATTGGAAAGGGAAGACATACTGTGAGGGTAATAGTTGTCCCAGTTTACCATATCAGTGCAAAGCACAATAGAATGGCATACTGAGGTATCATTTTGTTATCATCTGCTACAAGACACCTCAAATCAAATCTATTTACATAGATCTATTGCCATTAAGGAAAACTAGGACCTATTTACTACACTGGATATGTATTTCTTCTAATACTTCAATTTTTAGAAATAAAGATACTCTCTAAGATACGAAGAAGCTTGAAACAGTTATGAGAAATCATCCCTCCATGATAGTAACTTTTTCCTGCTGCTCTAATTTGTGCCAAATGACAGGGTTAAAGCAAAGAAGCCTAACGACTGATAGTGTAAGGAGTGTCTTTGAGCCTGGTAAAGTCTGAGATATTCTTAACATATAGACGACTCTCCAAAGGGATTTCAGTCTCTGTGTACAGCACACCCTTCCTTTCACACTCATCAGAAATGGGAAGCCTGCACAAAGCAAAAACCCCCAAAGCCATCATCCTTCCCTAACCACACAGGGAGACTCCCCTCTTTAAACTCTATTAAAAACTTTTCATTAAAGTTTTCTTTGAAAGAAACAACTTTTGGATAATGTTGTTCAGTTTCTACTGAAGAAATTTCAGTTTACTTAACTTTGGCCATTTTGTGGAGACCCTGGTGTTATTTTTTAATGAGATGGCTGTCTAGCTATTTACAAACAAGTTTATTTTTTCCCTGAAATTGCTAGAGGAGGGTGCAACTTCAGGAAAGCAGTATAAGGATGACATAAATCTCTTTGTCCTTTCCTTTATGGAAACTAAATGCAGTATCTCTCACATTGCTCTTTAGGTACCAGGATGTGAATGGGTAAAGAGAGCTGGAACACAGGATAAATCTTCAGCAGTGAGGTGAAGAAAATAGATTAAGATTCTGGCAAGATGTTTTTTTCTTCCTGGTAGCAGGACATTTTTTCCATTGCTCATTCCAAAGTCCTGCAATTTAGTTGTTCTTGGATCCTTTGATGACTTGAGGATCCCAAATGGCATGATCATCCAAGAATGCAATCATACATTTGCATCAGGCTAGGTACTTGTTAATGGTCCTCTTAAAAAATTATTTTACGATTGCAACCATCTAAGACTCCTTATCGAATCAGAGTATAGCCATCTGCTCTACTTTGGGCTAACCCTGAAGCCCAAGAAGATACTACAAGTAGTTGAAATCACAGCTGTTTATTTACCTAATCATATTAGATCTAAAATATTATCTCAGTTCTTTTGCAGATGAATGAGCTTCATATTGCTTTCTGGAAAAAATTCAGGATATTAATTTCAGACTGTGAAAAGCTGTACTGGTGTTAAATACCTAGAAGACTGTCACTGATGAAATTATAATATGATGGAAATACTGTTCCCAATTTCAACACCAGGTGGTTACTGTAGATTTTTATAATCGTAAAGCCCTTGACTCTATTCAATTCAACCTTTATATAAACATTTGACAGAACTAGGAATCTATTGAAGGGCATAACGAAAGGTTTAACTTTTTCAAAGACTTGTGTTTTAGAGGATGTTATTTAGATGAGTATTTATTCATGGGAATATTTCCTTTTATATACATTTTTTTGGTAAATAAACTCTTCATATGCCGTGTGATACATGTGCATGAACAACGATAAAATGTACACTTAAAAAAGGGAACTGCAAGTAAACTGAAGAATCTTAAGGCAGCATATTTTCTCAAGTAAATTACATAAATTAAAATTAAATCCTCAGGCACCAACAGCTTCAAGTTACTCTAATGAATTAAAACCAGCACATAATGTACAGTTGGACAGTAAACTAAAAAAAAAAAACCAAAACAAAAAAACAGATAAAGAGTGTGCATTTGGATATTTAAATTCACTGGAAGCAAAGAAAGAACCTTCTGCTAAGAAACTCAATCCCAAATCATATAAGGTTCAGTGTCTGAAATGTTTTAAGAGGAGCTCTTCATCATCATTTTGATATTCATCCCTTTTCCTTTTCATGCATTACTGTTTTCTTGTCCCAAATCAGATGTTTCATATATAGGCAAATATGGAAACTTAAGAAGTATCAGGATGTGACACCTGGGTAGAGGAAATAGGCTTTTTCATCTCAAATATTGCTTCTTTACACTGATGACTTATCAAGGGTGATTCCTGACCAAAATATATGGGTGGTATACAACATTCTTAAAATCAAAAGCACTTTTTTTCAGTTCTATTCAGATGTTAAATCACTTTGTTCCTACTTTTTCCCAATGCTGTGTCTATATTTCCTAACATAATAGTCTTAGAAAGATTGCGCGTTTTTTGGACTCTGCAGCTTTCTTCAAAGAACACTTGTTACAGCTGTCAGAGTAAGACAGCAATGCACCTCAATTTTTGATGTTAGTTTCTTGTACAAAATATGGTTTGGAAGGTGTGTTGGACAGGTGCTAAGGCCAGAAGCTCCACTGTAGGAGCAGAATTTTTCCATCTCCAAGGATAACTGCTAGTCATAATCTGTGAAGTAACAGATGGGGTTTATTTGGTATAGCTCAGACATATTTCTCAACCTGATTAGAGGCCAAGCTAAAGATGAACAGGTTCAGGTGCTGTAATCTGTTGAACAAGAATGTACCTAAATTCACAATTCCATGTGACTCAGTATGAACTATGCACAGCTCTCCTTTTGGATAATAAGCACATGCTGCTCTGTTTGGCATATAGTAAGGTTTGTGACTTTCGAAGCCAGGCACGATCTGAACAAAATAAGCAACAGAATACAGTAAGGCAAGAGATGTTTAAGATCCATTCAAGTATTTAGGTACTCAAAGACATTTCACAATTATTCTGAAGTTTGCTTTTTCAGTTAGGTACCCTTCTATCCAAATGATTGTAGGTTACGTCCTCTCTGTTTTGATAACAAGTTAGTCTAGTTTGTTCTTCTTTCATGTGATACAGATTGGCATGGTCAGGGGAACAGTGTGCCTTTTTCCATACATTTGTTAAAATTAGGATTCATTGATTAGGACTATGAGTTATACAAATTGTACTTACAGTAATTTCCATTATATTTTCCAACTTCTAAGTTTTCTGATTATAGTAGATATTATAGTTTTTTATTCCTTAAGTGAATTTTATCCTACTTCTATTATTCTGGATCATCCAAATTTGAAGTCAATCCACATCTCACAATATGATACTGTTATCCTCTTCTGCACAGATAAAACCTCTTAACTTTATGGTCACGTCCAACTTCCTTAGCACACTCAGCTTTGTTTTGCTGAGATAACTAACAAAAATATGAGTAATTTTAAGGGTAGTTTCTTCAGGATTATGAACCTTTATCCAAAATCAGCAGTTTGCTTTCAACATAAACATTATTGCCTCCTAATTGAGCAGTTTTATATAGTTATTATAAATACTGTATTTGTCTCCATCTTCTCCAGCTGAACTATTTCCTGTATGTCCCCATGTCAGATGCATTGTTGAAGCACAGATAGATGAGATATACTGCATTTCCCTGATCTAGAAAAATCAGTTATCTTACCAGAGAAGTTGTCAGGTTAGTCTGGAAAAACCTGTCTTTGCAAGTCTGACACCCTAAATTCTATCACTTTTGTGATTTAATCCCATGTCTTTAATTTATTCTCCTATAATTTGTCACCTCCTACTTCCCTAGCTTTTACCGAGTCACTCACTTTTGCAGTTTATAATGCTGAGTTTACTCATTTTCTTTATCTTTCTCACCCCCTTTTTTTGCACATATTTCTAAGTACTAAGGCAATGGCCAAGAGAGTAAGTCTGGCTTTCAACTTTTCACAGTAATCTGTAAAAATGACTGTTGTCACTGAGTAAGAAAAGGAAAAGGGGAGCTCTGCAAGTTTGACAGTATCAGCTGAAGCAGAGGTTCATATCCCATTATTCAGTGATGAGCTGCAAATGTCACATTCTCCATACTTGTTGCCTGTTCTTGCAGGGTATGTCCATTTTTATTAAAATGTCTGATCTGGAGATGGAAGCTTTGATCTACTGCCCCAGGAAAACTACATGCCCTGCAAGCATGGCTGAGAGGTGGAGAGGCATCCTCAGGGCCTGATAGGGACCTGATTCATATGTGTAGCTTTTTGTGTAGACAGTTACACTGTCTGTGAGATGTGGGCTCCCTGGACTTATAGAGAATATGGGATTTCAATTCTTTTAAAAATACGGCTTCACGCTGATTGTGAAAAGTTTAAGACTGAAAAATCTCCAGTGAGACATACTCAGTTGAGTCACTCTAGGAATATATATTGCTTGTTGAGTTTGGCTTTACCACAAGGTATACTCATGCTTCCTTTGAAGTCAGCAGGAGTTTTCTCCTTCATACTGCAATGAAAGAAGGATCTGAGCTGTAAATATATGCCATGAGACTAAGCTAACTACAAAATGCCACATGATCCAACTCTACTTTCTGGAATATAAATCTACTCCTATCAGTGGAGCTGCTCTTGATCTACACCCACGTGAAGGGCAACTGCATCAGCCATGAAAATTATTCAGCACAGAAAATATTGGTGGACTCCCTGCTGTCTTACTGGAATAGAACACTACTTTTTAACTTCTACTCCAGATAACTAAATCCTAGAAATGAAGTCCAAATAATTTCCACCAAGGGAATGTTAACTAAGATTTAAAGGAATCCAGTCCCTCTATGAAAAAAAAAAACCAACAAAACCAAACCAACAAATCACCCCCCTTACTCCCATAAATAA
>JANIJG010007947.1:12589-26099 GCA_024611175.1 Megaceryle torquata | reverse complement strand
AGGTGGGGCTTGACGAAGCTCTGAGCAATCTGCTCTAGTTGAGGATGTCCCTGCTTTCAGCAGGGGGTTTGAACTAGAGGTCCCTTCCAACCCAGACATTTCTATGTTTCTACAAGAATGTCTTTCAAGAGCCTTTTCTCTTCAGGCTGAAAAATCACAATTCTCTCAGCCTGTCCTCAAAGAAGAGGTGCTTCTGTCCCCTGAACATTTTTGTGGCACTCCTCTGGAGCTGCTCCAACAGGTCCATCTTTTTCTTGTACTGGGGACTTCAGAGCTGGATGCAGTACTCCAGGTGAGGTCTCACAAGAGTGAAGGCAGAGAAATGTTACTAAGAGAAATAATGCTCCATCCCTCTGCATGCCTAATAATACCACTTCATCAGGATCGAGGCCTGACTGCATACTTCTGTGTATTAGTGAAAGCCACTGTTACAAAAATTGTGATTTGAATGGGGAATCTTGAATTTGTGAGTGTAGTGATTGGGATAGAGCAGACAAGTTGGGAAAAGAAAATCTCCATGCAAGTCCAGTCAGGCAGCACCCTACTCTCCCAACCCATTCTCCCTCTGCCACAAAAGGCTTCTTTTGTGAAAAGGTGAATTTGATTTCAAGAAAGGGTGTATGCTAGATTTCACTGACCTTTTGGTAAGGAGGAAACATTGTTGAAATGAATACAACACAGCAGTGCATGCTGGTGAGTATTTGCATCTTGTTTGCTCAGGCAAAAGAAATAACAGGATTCATAATTCAAATCATACAAAGGGTCAAAGAGCTAGGCTGACATAAGCAAGCAGCCATGCTGGCAGCTGTTATGCAGACCTACATCTCTGCCCTGGAAGCAGCAGTCCTTTCACCTCCCCAGCAAGTAATGCTAGTCCTGAAACTCCACAGACAGATTTGCACAGCCTTAAGGAACTAAGGAACTTGAGGACCACCTAGAGATGAGGTCCTGCATGCCTTTTTCAAAGGAGCAATTTCAAGGCTTCATATAGCCAAAATTGCTATTGGAACAGTTTTGCTCACCTGAAACCTTAGCTGAGTGTTAATTCACATGTTGGAAGTCTGCCCTCTGACATCTCACAGACAGGGAATCAGACTGTCTATGGTGTCTAGCTCCCAATGTCTTTTGGCAGAATGAGGTGGCTGACAGGGAATTAATAACAGCACCTTCAATTGCTTTCTAGCTGGAGACCCAAATGTGGGTTAGATTACAGGAGACAGCTGCCAGATGCTGCATTGGGAAATAGGTCTCACTTTGTCTGCTCCTCTCCCTGCACTTTTGGTTCAGAAAGGAAAAATCATACTGGATCTATGGCCTCTGAACCTCTGGACTCTTTCCAACGCAGGAATGGATCCAGGTAAAGTGTTCCCATCTTTACTGAAATACTTGCATGTCTAACAAAATATACAAAGACAACTTCCATTCAATCAGAAGATGTCTAGGTGTATTCAAGGAAACTTTTCTGACATCTAATACCATGAAAACACCTGCAAATTTTGAGCAGTGGGTTTTAACAGGAAAATTATATTCTGGTGATAGTTGGCCATGAAAAGTCCTAAAGATGAACAATAATGACACAGAGGAAAAAGCATCTGATCTTTCTTGACCTAGGCTACACTGATTCAGGATCTGAGTGTAAGGCTCATACATAGCACAATCAACACCTATGTTCCACCAGTCTGTTCAAATTTCCTTTGTGGTGCAGATACTATTTCTTTGAATGAATGTCAAATAAACACACTTTTGCCATTGAATTTGCCTTCCAGCAGATACAAATACATCTTTTACTATTCTCTGTGCAGCAGTTTTGCTGGGGATTCATCTCACTGTGCTTTACCAACACTTGCTGCAAATAGGAGAGGTTGGCAGAGTTGTTCTCTGCTGCTGGGCCCCTTGCTCCTCACTTTATTTCGTTATGATACATGACTCCCCTGAAACAGCAGGACTTCACAACAGGTCATCTAGCTTTTGAAGACCATTGTCCCTAAGCTATTTTCAAATGCATACTTTTACAGCTTACTGTACCTGGCACCATACAGTCCACATAAATAGGCAGACCAAGGTGTGCAACACCAATCATTTGCTTGAATTATTTTAGTGAGGTTGGTGTTTGTTTTTTTAATCACAGATCATAAAAAGTCTCTGAGGAGAAAGGTAGCAGTGGTCTGTAAAATGTATTGCTATTTCATGCTCTTATCTACAATGCTAACGTGGTGCTGCCTGATATACTATTCAGTGGAAAACAATCTCTGCAAAGAGTTTTAGATTGCAGAGGGATTGCTGCCAGAGCAGAATGTCAGCTTAGGCAACAGAACTATGAATCCAGAGTGACTTCATGAATCTTTGCTGGAGAATGGCCCATTAGGCTATAAATTTTGAGGCACTGCAGAACTGCCAACTCTCTCATACTCACCTTCAGTGAGATACAAACATTCACTACTTCATATACTGCACTTCTTTGATCATGGATCTTAGTAAAAAAAATATGAGCAATTCCACACATCCATAGGAAAAGTCCCTCACATTCTGCTTTATAACCCTGTGTAGAAGAAGCTGACAAAGAGATCTTCTGTAAAGGAATTCTGGCTCATTTCATTATTACTGGAAATACAGTCAAAGGAAGAAGACCCCCATCTGGAGTATATTTTTGCCAACCTTTCATCATATGGTGAAACAGAATTTCTCACATCTACATTCTTGTTTAAATCCTAATATTTCTTTCCTTCTTTCCATCCATTAAATTACATCCCAAGGAAGAACTTATGTCTGAGCTTCTGTGGAGCAGTTATATTTAACATCAGGTTGTGATAATAGCTGGGGGTTCTTCCCTTTGGATCTTAAGAAACAATGTAGTTTTCAGGAGCAGAAGACTAGTGAGAAATTGTGAAGGTAGGAATGCTCACCCCTGATTTTACTTAATAAAAAAGTCTTCACTCTCTCAGACCACATCAGAAAGCTAGTCTTATCAGAAGCACACATGTTGAATAAAGCTTTTTATCAAAAGCTTGACCTAATAAAGTTATTCGTAGAGAGAACGTTGTGTGTTGGATAGTTTGTAAAGAGAGGTCAGAATCAGTTTAGTCATTGGTTCAGATAAAAGCCTAGGTAATCAAAATGTGCATGTTGGTCAATAAAAAGAAGTGACTGGACTGTGATAGCTTCAGCTTGGTGTAAATTTAACAGGACTAGGGCCTAGCTAGCCTAACTATATTTAAGACAGTCAAATACAGTGATTATGAAACATACCATCTTATAGTTACCCTCTCAGAAGGAGCCATGTACGTCTCATTCCCCAGGCAGAAATGAAAGTCAGCAGCTTCCACATCAATAGACTTTAGCTCTGATTTATCAAAATCATTCCCAGGTGTTCAGTCTTCATTATATTACTACTGATACTGTCAACAAGACTCTCACTTACTGACAGATCTTTCTTTAGTGTCAATCAGCCTTGCATGTTTCAAGGGGAGTCCAGGGTTCCTAGGGGAAACCTAGGTGTGACAGGGTATAGCCTCAGGAAGCTATTTTGATTCAGCTTTACAGGGAGAATAATTTCATTTGGGGAATTTAGAGGCTGTTAGAAAGTCTTGTGTTGAGTCCTGCCCAAACACAGATGTCCAAGAACACAACAGCAGCAAATAATGAATCACAGTAATTTCCAGTGATACCTGTATGGTTTTGGTTTTCCTCTCAGATTTGCCTTATGAGGCCCAGAATCAAAGCTGGGAAACTTCCAAAGAAGTGGACTTAAGGAGAACATGAAGAAAAAGCACTCTTAGAAAAAGTCTAGCAGCTCAAAGGAAATGATGCAAGATTGCACTACCATGTGAATCATTGCAGCTGTTTACTGGGAGTAAAGCAGATGTACAGAATGTAAGTACAGCATCACATTTCTATGCTTTCATCTCTGAGATAATCTTCACATTCCCTAATTAATGTATAGTGTAATCACTGTGCTGTATCATATTGATTCCATAGACATGCTTAAGATATGGGAAATGTCAGATGGAGATAGTATCTTACTAAAAGATAATGGCTCAAACAGGATCAAAGTGAGAAATTTTTTAAGGACCCGTCAGATAGAAAAGATGAACTCTAAGTATATAGCTGTAAAAAGAACTCCCTTAGTAAAACAGTCATACAACCCAGCCAAAGTCCCTTCAGTTTCTCCCAGGAGATGCAGATAAGAGTATGTAGAAGTAGGAGAGTACATAAAAGAAAAGCAAAGAGGCCAAGCAGAGCAGGCCCTAATTCCAGGATTTTTGGTAACTTCTCAACCTAATGCTAATGCTCTGTGTTACCAAGGAGCCAGAGTAAAGCAGTCCTGTAAATGTTTTGCTCCTCTCAGATCCTCACAAAATTATTCTCAGCAGAACAAGCAATAATAATGTTTAGTCTTGCACTGCTCCTTTTCACCAGAGAATATAGTGCATGGAACACCTTGAAATTATCTTGCTGCAAGGAAAACTAGTGGTATCTCTGTAAAACATGCTTTCTGTCTTGTATATGAACATGCCTCCTGGGGAGGCAGTTCAAATTGATGAGGGGATCCTTATACATAATGAACTTTATGAACCAGTGTATTCACCTCTTTGTCTTTTTGTGGATCTTTTGCCTATAACCAACAGTTGAAGTATACAATTGAAACAACTCTTGGTTATCTTCTGTTCTTCTTTGCTTTGTAGAATTTATACAAGGTTCTGCTATAACATCATTGATTAAAATAAAAATTTAATTGCAGAGTATAAGGCTTTTGCTTTTATGAATAAGCCTCGTGCTATTGTCCAGAAAATAAAGGACTCATCATAATGAGGTTATATGCAATCTTAATTCTTCCATTGTCTATACAAAAAGCCAAGTTTTCAGGAAAGACAGCATCTTTTATTAGCCAGTTGATAAAGTTTAAAAACATTAGGTAAGCTCACACAATCCCTTCATCAAGCCACACAGAAGTGCTATGCCAAACAGATGCTGCAAGGGATATATGCCTGTATCATTCTTCCTATTACCACATGGGCAGTGATGCATCTTGCACTGGATTGTAACTTGCTCCAAATAAAGTGATATTTTATCCCACAATAGCTTTTCAGAATAAAGCAGTACAGAATCAAAGTGCATTAAGCATTCTCTTCTATGTTGTTGGTATCTGCTTCCAAATGTGAAATACCCAAATCAAAGGCTACATACCAATCCATAGTTCAGTTTGTCCATACACATACCAAAGAAAACTAAGTATTTAACTGAGAAAACAATGACCTTTTCAGACATGCAAGACACAATCTATCCCAGTAGCCACAGAAAGGGGAATATACTCAGCACTTTGCAGGTTGGGTATTAAAAATATTGCATCATCTTTTTTCTGGGAAAGGAAGAAAATGCCTTTCTCAAACTGGAATTAAAACTGTACATAAGTGTTTACTAGATTAAAATACCCTAGGCTCTATATTTAAAAAAAAAAAAAAAATTAGGTATATTCTAGGAATGCAACTGTCTTCCACCCTTGTAGTAGGAAGTACAAAGCTATGCATGAGAAAATCTCCTACTCAGTCTATCATTTCTGAAACAGTTTTTCATTAAAGATCACATATTAACACGGCTCAACCCCACCAGCATATTTAACAGATGAAGTATCTGTGCCCCTGTACCATCCTTCCTGAGGAGTCAGGCAGGCAGGGAATATTGAGGGAGACACAAAAGAAAAGGTGCAATGTTCTACCTAGCATAACCTTGCCCTTGACATGCAGAATCTTCCCTAGCTGAGGAGAGGCTGGGAGGAGTTCTTCACCACAAACCATCTGCAAACAGCTGTTCTATACTGAAAGCAGATGGTTGTTCCTCCAGTGCCTGTTGCAACTTGTATGAGCACTCTTGCAGAGCTCATTAAGGCACCTGGTTGAGTTGGTAAATTGAAAGAAACTTGCATCATTTATTGGAAGCCATAATTGTAAACCTGAAATTAAGGTTTTGGAGGCATTCAAGAAAATCTTCCATCTGCTTGAAAAAATCTATTAGTCCATTAGGAACAGCTGCAAAGATTGGTATTTCAGCTGAATTTCCTGTATAACTCAGCTCATAAGAACTCTACCTATTTTCATTGAATCTGACACAATGGAAGGAGCCAAAGAGGTTATAAATTTTACAGGTTGGTCCATGAGCGTTTGTTTAGCCTGGGAATTCACTGGTCACCAAAGAGTCACAGTGTATACAACACAGAGGGGAAATATGTGTTTGCCCTCCAGACACCTATAATTTGTATTTTCCATCATTTGTGTGCTAGGTAAGAATACAAATAGAAATGCTTTTTTTGGTAGCTGTCAACCTTTTTTTCAATTTGTGGTTCTCCTAAACACAGAACACTATTGACAATAACTTTGTTTTCCTTAACTGCCTTTAATGGGTCCCTTAGAGGCATGCCTTAAAAGTTTCTGAATCAGAAAGCTGAACTAATTTAAATTATTTCCTTTTAAGTGATGAAGCTGTTGACACACATACTTCATAGGCTAAGTAATTTCTCTTAATTTTGCAACCAAAGGCAGGATTCTGAAATTCTTACTTGCCCTTTGTCAGAAAGCTTTTCTGTGAATCTACTCCTGTGGTGAAGTACTACAAGATAAATAAGAGTATCGTCACGCAACTTTAAATTACTAGTCTTCTTTATCAACACTGTGTGCACAAGACAAGTATCAGCTGCATTGTCTTGGAGCAGTGCAGGACCTTGAAAGTGTCCTGACCTGGATTTTACTGGTACTGGGTAAACTCCCATTATTTTTCCTCACAAATGAATTACACAGATTGTGTTTACCCTCTGTGGGATGCACAGCACTGTGTGTTATTGTTATGTCTAATGCCATCATTTGCTCAGGGCAGAACCAGACAAAAATAAATTGGCTGGGATTAACCTAACACACTTTAACTTTGCAGGCCAGAAGAGTGCCAGAAGTAGTAAATTATGTAAGAAAATGTATCTAAGCATTTTGGATGTAGAAAATTCAGTTTAAGTGCTCTGAGAGAACACAGTTTCCATTTCACACATGTAAGAGGTGTCTTGGTCAGATTCCAGTTCAGTTAAATGCATGAAGTCCATTTTTTCCTTAAGAAATTAATGAGGAGATACAATTTGGATGATCTTGTATTGCTGCACCAGGCTTATGTAAAGGTAAATCCTTATAGTGACCTCTCCATCTCCTGAAACCAAGCTACTGAATCATGAATGTGAGATCTGCTTCCCTTTTCTGGGCATTTTGAAGGAGTCAGTCTAATTTCTGCACTAATCTAGTGCCATTGAGGACAGCAGTAATGCTGCTATGTGTCAGTTAAAACAGTCACACCATTCTGTTTCAGTGGCACTTAAAAAGAAGTGTGAATATTTCAAAATAGAAGGCCTAAAATTACACTTAGGAGCCTGAATGTGTGGCTTGATTTTCAAACGAATTGGGCATTTGAAAGTTCTCACTCAGTTGTTGCTATTAAGCGTCCTAGAATATCAGGCAGCCAATTTGTATACAACTACACATAGAATATACAGATGTACATGTGTATATGCATATACCCATCATTCTCTGCTCTCCCTCTCAGCAAATATGATGTGTCAGAGAAAATGCAGGAGAAAACACAAACTCAATAAATGGCAGGATGGGAATGATCAGAATTTATACATAACACAGATGAGAGTTTTGATCCCTGGATAACCCATACTTACTAGATTTTAGAACAGTAAAGAACGAAGTGTATTCTAGTTCAAGCAGATTACCATTTGCTCATTCTTGTGGATCTTGCATACATTGCCTTTGGGTACATGACAATGTTTGCAAAATCCCTCTAGAACCTGATTTTATAACAGGAACTTCTTACATACATAACACATCCACAAGAGATAATCAGAGTGGAATTCATGACCTATTTTTAAATGTCACTGATGCAGGTATCTACCTGTGAGATAACTGTCTGTGTACCCATGTCAGTCAACAAAGTTCTGGTCAATTCCACTGGCAGACTGTAGCAAGCAATCAGTCTGGCCAAAGATAGGTGTGTGCTTTAGGATCAGATGAATCAATATCTGGTCTCTATTGACCACACAGACACACATAACATAGATATCTAAAATAGAACAAGACATGCATCACATCCAAGGTTTTCCTACATTCTTTTGCCAAGAATGAACTTTGTAGGGAGAAATGAAACATTTCCAAATCATTACCAGGTACTCTACAGAAAAGTTATGCAGCCTACAGAAGGATGAAGAGCATGTATAAACACTGCTGCACACACTAGTATGCTTTTTCTAAAGCAACAGTTTTAGAATATAGATAACAGAATTCACCCTCATTTTAAAGTGGCATGCCTCTGGTTTTCTTGTCTCAACAAGAAGATATAATTTTTGTCTTTCTTCTGGGTTTTAGAAAAAAGTTATTTCTTCCCCCATCAGATCTGAATATATTCCTCTCACTCAGCTCTCCCTCTTGAGTCCAGCATGTTTTGAAGTGTGCTTTAACAACAGAATCAGATTTTTCTACATCTACAGCTAAGAGGAAAAAAAGGTGTTAAAATGCTGCATTTGGAATGTCATGTGTCCCTAGCTCTTAATTCTACTTCCTCTTTAATATTCTCCTTCTAAAACCTGTTCTCACCAATAATGCTGTTCTGAAATGGCTATGAGCCAAAGCTGGGAATTGGTATATATTTCTCCAAGCCTTTTCCATTTCCTGGCTGCCATTGCAGTAGTGTTCCTAGTATAAACACTCAAAGCAATGGTGGATGGGGAGGAGAAATGATAAGTTATGTTAGCCTTTTGTAAAAAGCACTCATGCTAATACATTAGCAGTAACAGCAGCTGCATCAGTTTTTTTACTGGTGGACATACTGGCAAAACCATGTCATTGTTCTTCTGTAGTGTCATATAATGCTTTAAATGTGTACTTTCCATAAGACTTGCTGCAAAGGTCAAGTGTTTGTACTATATTAATAAAATGTCCCTACAAACAGTATAACTTATTTGAAATTTTACTGGAATCTTGTTAACATGAAGATTAATCTGAGTTCTCTTAAACACTCTTACAAATGCACCAAATTAGAATATGTGACATGGTAACTTCACCATGCAACCCACAGATTCTGCAAGGCTTCCCTCTACTAGGACTTTGCATTTTCATTACCTAATGTTTCTCAGCCACTTCACTGTCCTTGATCAAAAATGAAAAGCAAATAATTACTTATCTAGGAGTTTTTGAGTGAAGGTAGTTGGGAAAAGGCTTCATTCTATTATCTGCTAAGAATATTCTGCATTTTCCATACACCTTGATTACTCATTTGATATGCACACTGCCTTAATCTTTACTTTAATAATTTACTTTGTATCTCTATTACAAGTAAAGTAAATTATTTCTGAAGGAATATTGTAAACACACTTATTTTTGTTAATGTCTATTTTTATTTCTACCTATTTTCACTTCAGAAATGTTACATGACAAGACTGAGTAGCCACTGTGTCTGTTTTAAATATCAGAGAAGGTTAATATGTGTAAATCAATTTCCTGGTCCTGGGAAAAACATTTTCCTACAAACCATTAGTAAATTTAAGAGGAGGAACAAAATTAATTTCTGATTTGGCTACATCTGCAGAAAGCAACTCAAAACCATCTCAAAACCAAAGAAATTTATTGGACTCAGAAATGGAAGGTCCTCAGTGACATGCAGTGATTAACCAATACCATGGATCAAACTCTGTTCTTGCTTCAGTCTTGACCACGAGGAAAGGACAAATGCTGGCAACAGTGCCTAGCAATACAATCAAGCCATCTGCTTGTGCACATCAGGTGCAGGAGGACTGCTGCAAAGCATCTCATTTGCTAGGCAGTGAGGTAACATATGGTGCCCTCACATCAACACCTGTTCAATAGACTTGAAGCCACACACCCTGCACCACTGTGCTCATTTCCTACCCTTTGTTAAGAAGACACTTATGTAGATATAGGTTTGGGATATGATAAAGCAGGTGCTTTTCAGAGTTCACTCATCCCTGCATCGGTGTAGCCTTTGCAAGGCCAAGCATCACTCCACTCTCCCAGTCCTTAACTAGACATGTTGGAAAATACAACAGGTGTAGTGAGATCAGTTGCACACAAGGCTGGGATTATCCACTAGTCTCTGCTCTTGGTAATTTAGAATTGTCATGAGCTGAGCTGCAAAGAAATTGTCTAATAGCAGTAGGTACAGACAGCATTTTTTGAGCTCTTCAGATCTCCTGCTTTAGCCACTGACCCTTTCATACCAGACAGTGTCCTGAAAGCACAAAGATTAACCCACAGAAGAATCTGCATGTGAGGAGAATGAAAGATCAACTGGAAGTAAATATTGACTTAATGCCTCTATAAACATATATCTCTCCCTTTTTTTCAAAACCGTAGGGGAGAGACGAGGAAGTTTTAAAGAAATCTCCCTGGTAGCGTGGCTGAGACTGCTGCCCTGGTGTCATTGAAACCACATAATTGTTAATCATTAGATGAGATGAAAAGGTTAACAAGGCAGAGACAAAGAAACAGAGTTCAACTCATAAATAGCACCTACTTTCAAGAACCACTTAGCAACTGCATCTTAGAAATCAGGGAGAAGCTGTCCAAATCCATTAAGGCATTTAGCATACATATCTATAACAGACCTGTCCTTTTGGGTTAGAGAGAAAAGAGAACAAGAATCCCAACAGACTGAAAATATATAAAATTAAGGACAGTTTCAGTCATACTGTGCAGTTTATAGCCTGTCAGCTTCTCCACTTAACCCCATTTCCAACATGTTATTTTTAAACTGATAAATTTGCTCTCTGTTAAGTTTCATCACAGAAGATTTTGGAAAATAGCAAGGAAGCAATCTTTCTTTCATTATTCCTTTCTTCACATGAAAGAAAACAATTCTGAAGTCATTTTAACTTTCGATTGTGCAAGGGACTACCTATTTTACAGTAATGGGATAAGGATGATCAGAATTAGCAATATGGGCAGCAATATGAAGACCTAGAAATTAAGCAGTATGAAACGCAAGGATACATTTAGACTGGAGGCTGCCATTTAACAGCCAAAATCAATTTCCACATAGTGATACAGGGTAATGGTGAAGTCAATAAAAATGTGAGCATACATTAAAAATATCAGCCATAAACCTGAAAGCTGGGTTTGTTGGGTTTTTTTGTGTTTTTTTTTTTTTTTTTTTTTCCCCTGCGTTTTAACACATAAATTCACTTTTGGTGTAGCTCTTCAGAAAATGCTGGACATGGTCTTTGAGAACAGAGAAGGTCTGGTGAGTGATGTGATGGTTGGAGGCTGTTTAGGGCATGGCAATCACAAAATGATTGAGTTCTCTATTTTTAGAGGAGAGGGGTCGGAAGAGCTGCCACCCTGGAATTCCGAAGGGCAGACTCTGACTTGCTTAGGAGACTGCTTGACAGAGCCCCTTGGGAGGCCATCCTGAAGGACACAGGAGGACTGGACACTCTTCAAGGAGAAAGTCTTAAAAGATGCAGGAGCAAGCTGTCCCCATGACCTGTAAGATGAGCCAGCAGCACAGAAGATTGGCCTGGCTGAACAGGGAGCATTGGCTACAACGCAGGGAAAAAAGAGAATCTGTGGCCTTTGAAAGAAGGAGCAGGACACTCATAAGGTATACAAAGATGTTGTGGGGCTATGCAGGGGGAAAATTAGAAATTCTGAAGCCCAAATACAAATTAATCTGGCTTCTGCTGTAAAAGACAACAAGAAATATTTCTATAAATACATTACCAGCAAAAGAAGGGACAGGGAGAGCCTCCATCCTCTACTGGATGCAGGAGGAAACATGATAAATAGGGATAAGGAAAAGGCTGAGGTGCTTAATGACTTCTTTGCCTCAGTCTTTATTAATAGGACCAGTTGCACTACAAGCTTGGGGAGGACTAGCTGAAAAGCTGCTCAGCAGAGGGGGACCTGGGGGTGTTGATTGATAGCCAGCTGAATATGAGCCATCAGTGTGCCCAGGTGGCCAAGAAGGCCAACATCACCCTGGCCTGTATCAGGAACAGTGTGGTCTATAGGACCACGGAAGTGATTTTACCCCTGTGCTCAGCACTGGTGAGGCCACATCTTGCATACTGGGTTCCATTTTGGCCCCCTCACTACAAGAGGGACATTAAGATACTAAAGCATGTCCAAAGAAGGGCAATAAATCTGGTGAAGGCTCTAGACCACATGTCTTATGAAGAGCAGCTGAGGCAACTGGGGTTGTTCAGCCTGGAGAAAATGAAGCTGAAGGGATATCTTACTGCTCTCTACAACTACCTGAAATATCACTTCCTAAATGCAATGAAAAATGGGTAGTAACCCCTTTGTGTGTACTACTAGAAAGGTACTTTTTGAATAGTAGAAACTAGGAATACTTGGTCCTAAATGCATTCCCTTGTGGATCCAGTCTTTACACCCAAGGCTGTCACCTCACCTGGTTCCACAGACCAATTTTAAAGGATTGTTTAGGTTGATGGGGATTGTACTTGGGCATGCACACACACACAGGTTCTCTGTGGCTCTCCCCCAGGGGCTGCAGGTCAGTGCAGCTCCTAGTGGTGTTTCAAAGAGCAACATAAACAGAGATACCTCACAAGAGATCATACACAGGAGTAGTACCTGTGAAAAAGCAGTAACAGATAAATAGTGCTTCTATTCCTATTGCCAGTCTTTGAAAAACAGAGGTGAAACATACTAAGTGACAACTTTGTTGATAACTGCTCACCTTGAAAGGAAAAGCAACTGGACTTTTTACATAAGGACACAAAAAGCTCTTAGTTTAAGGAATGTACTGTACAAAGCAAGGTTCTGAGAACATTTTTCTCTACACAGTGCTCGGTAAGAAAGACTCAGATCTGGCAAAGTTTGTGTAACGGGAAGTTAATATTGTACTTGAATATAAACTGTTACAGTTATTAGTAGAAAACCACTACCCCTAACTGTTCCCTGTGGTATATTTCCAGTTGCTTTTTTAGGGTTACTTTGGGTTTCTCTTCTTTCTGTGTTGTTACTCATTTTCAAAAAACTACCTATTTTTTCCAGCATCATTTTTTCAGTCTTCGTCTATATTTCTTCAACGAAGTCCCTGGCCAACCTAGGCACAGACACTATCATTCTCTCATATACCGACTTTTTCCTTCCCTCTGCATTGTCTCTTTTCTACTCTCTTTTCCATTCCTTTTCCCTCCAGCTAGCACAATAACATTAGTCCACAAGCAATACGTAGTTCCCGTCCAGTGGACATGCGCTCCCTTCCCTCTGTTGCTCGACAATAAGGACAGTCTTTAATTAAATTTACTTTCTTAGTCTTCCATCAAAATCAGTGGAATTGTTGCCCTTTCATGGAGCTAGGACTGGGACATCTCTAGTATACCCTGACAGTAGCTGCCCACTGGATCTCTGAATGTGATGCCTGGCCCCAGGGCTTCCTTCGCCACCCACTTTCATCTCCTCCTTTTTCCATGGCAGATATCATATACACCCCCTTT
>JANIJG010007946.1:0-11510 GCA_024611175.1 Megaceryle torquata | reverse complement strand
CATCATTTTGAAAAAAAATGCATCTCTTCATTCTCTGGCAAGAACATTGCCTTCTGTCTCCTCCTTCCTCCACTCTCTACTCTCATTGTGTTTCCCACACAGATTCTTCCTTTAGTATTTCAAGCAGATATTCAGATGTTGGCCTCACCCAGTTGGGGGAAATAGGTTTTACAGATTGAACTCCTGAGGGGATTTTTGAATAAAAATATCTATTTTGGATTTCTAAAATCATACAGTCAGGAAAGAGTGGAAAAAAAGTTTGCCAAGAAAAACACCCTAACACATCTTTAAGGTGAACTAGATGGATAGAAGAAAATCCTTCCAGTGACTCTATCCCTCCCACAACTATCTTTTCCCAACTTGTTCTCCAAAGACAGCCTGACAGCCTCACTAACCCTAGAAGGCAGGAATAAAGTGGGAAAAGTCCCAGTCCTGATATGTATAAAACTGTGTCACCTATTTGTAGCTGCCATGAGGCAGAATATAATATGTTTAGAGTGCCTAATGGAGTATGCAATCAAGATACTTAAAATCTGTCATACAGCAAACTGTCCTTAATCAAGTGAAGTTGTACAAATTATTTTCATGACTCAGTTCTATGGAAAAAATGGAAATTATTTTATTGCAATTGATTGACCTTGTCCTAGTGTGTTACAAAGAATAGATCTTCATTCCTAGACCATGGGTAAAAAACTGTCTCATGAACAATCAAGAAAGCAAAAGAAAACATTGAAAAGAGATGGAGGCAAAGGATTGGTAAATTATAATGATACTTGATAAATTCAAACATTAAGCATACATAAATGAATAACAAGGATCAAGTATCATAGAACATTTTCAATAAGAATATTAGTAATTAGGAAGGAAAAAAAGAAGAATCTGTTAAAACCAGATGACAGTAACAGAATAATCCAATCACTTTTCATAGTCTAAGAGAATCAGGAGTGCACGTGTCTAATTCAGTGTTCCTATATGTATATCTATATAAGAATAGAATGAAAATGCATGCATATCATTGCATAATTTTCATTATTTTGCATGAGGAAAATAATAATATTTGTATTTGACTTACATTGGGGAATAAATGGCTCAACATTTCAATATTAACACAAATGTATGAAAATAAGCTACAGACCTTATAAAAAAAAAAAAATCAGTGATGCTTTGTGTATGAAAAGATACATGTGGAAGAAGAAAGTTGTATTACTTCTGATAATAACCACTGTGTTGTCTGAAATCACACTTTCCTAATCTTATAGTGTAATTTTTAAGACAACACTGCATATTGAGGGTAACTTCTATGTTTAGATAATTAGCTGTCTAACTCCCTAGTTACATCAGAACTTTATTTCAGTGGTGCTCCTCAAGACAGGCTGTTACTCAATACTCTTTGTAAAATGGGGCTATGAAATTACAGAGTTTCCAGGTGGCTTTCCAGATTTGCCTTTTCCAGCTGATATGATTTGAAAATTAGGAAAACTTCAGTTTTATTTGACAAAAAAGATAAATTAGTTAGGATACCATAGTCCAGCTTCCACTTGGAATTTTCCACAAGGAAAATTGTAAGTGTCCTTATCCAGCAATAGAAGTTCGAAAATATCTCTGTATGAATTCCTGCTGACACAAATAAATTCACTATAATAATGAAATTTAAATTTTTAAAATTCTTTCAGGAATGTACACCAAGAATAAAAAAGCCCACAACAAATATTAGCAATACTTACAAATTTATAATTTGTATTCAGAGATAAAAATGACTAACATACTTAAATGATGAGACTTTGGGAAATATGCAAATGTTCTTAACTTCTGTACAGAACTGAATTTCATCATATTGGTTTCAACTAGCTAACTGATTGAAATAGTATAGATCACCACTATAAAAAGTCAGACATCATTTTGCTAGAATATGGAAAGAAATTTAAAATAAAGGGTGATGATATGGTTTCTCTCTCTCTTTTTTTTTTTTCCAAAATATTGAAATAACTTGTGATGTAAATATAACATATTGTCTTACCTAAATAAATGAAGTTTTAACAAATATTAACTCTAAGATACAATTTAACACAGATAATGCAATAGTTTTCTCACGAACAAGATACCTCATTTTGATTTTTTCTGCTAAGATGAAAAGTAGTGTGGTAAATTAACAACATATTTCAGTTGCACAAGCTATATCAATAAATGTTGATTGCAACATATGTATTTTTTTCTTTCCTATTACACTGGCTTTATTTTCCTTTCTATGTTTTCCTTTTGGATTACAGATAAACTTCCTAATGTATTTTTCTGCAGTCTTATTTTATTAACTCTATAATGATGTCATTTCTCTTCAGTTTGAAAATCTAAAACTAATAGAACTGAAGATAGGAACTTTGACCATTAGTTATGTACTGTTAAGTACAATTTGAGAAACTGATGATGTTAGAAGTCAAACAGAATAAAATAAATCAGTAAGTGCTAAGTGGGCAAACATTTGGCATATTGATGTAGACAACACTTGATTTTTATTGCTGGAAAAATATCTATTACTACCTTTATCCAGCACCAAGGTTACAGTGAACAAGGTGAAGATGATGAACTGTTGTTAAAGAAATAGTATACAAATCCAGCAAGATGGTATAACTATGATTATATACTGCAGTATTTATATGTCATTGAGTAGTCTATATAATGCTGGTTACCATACCAAAGCAAGAAATACAGTAGCTGTCCTTGAAGAGGCAGGTATTAAAGATTTATAAGGGGTTGGAGAAACTGATTGTTTTGATAGACAAAATGTCTTAAATTAAGTTATTAAGATTATGAAGTAAAATGATTAAAAAGATCCCAATAGCTTTTGAAAGACACTGATAATGCATCTCTATATAAATATATATACTTACATATATGACCTTGAATATGATTATTTTTCTATCTCCTAAATCCAGACAGCCTCATCTCTGCTGCTTTACACCATTTCAGTCTCAGTTCAGACTTAAAAACTTTGTTCAACTATTGATCCACATTGGCCCAAAAATGCAAATTAATAAATCTAGCTCTCTGGGCTGTTAGAAGCCTTACATTTGGATATGTTTCATTTGATACTTTTTCTTTTTAGCCTCTATCAATATATTTCCTGTTTAGTGGTACTTTACAAGGAGCCAGAAAAGCAATATATGGAATTAGAAATTCCTTTAATGTTGTTGAAGTAGAATTTAGCAGCATTATTATAACTTTACTTATATAGAAAAAAAAAAAAAACAAAAAAACAAAACAAAAAAAAAACACCCCATATTAATACAGAATATATCATTAATGTACAATACATGATAGCATATAAATAACACTTAATTAGATCATCATTTTAAAATAGCATTAAAAATATGTGTATTAACAAACAAGGAAGTACTATCAAAATTTTTGCTAACATTATAATAAATCATATTCTGCATGGGAAAATAAGAGATAAAATATTCTATTTCAGAAGTTTTATTTAGCTATATGAGTGATTTTGTTTGTTTTCACAGTAAATCAGTTCATGAAGTGAAAATTGACATGTTCACAAAATTTTACTTCTGAGTATCTGGTTTAGACAGTTACTAGAGCACACAGAAAGCTAGCACTCATAAAGTAAGTAGCTGCATAAGTTTCAATTTCAGAGTTCCTTTATTTTAAGCTCTTTTTTAAAATTATTTTTAAGATTTTGGGTTTTCTTATTTAATGTTGAGCATTTCAGAACTTTCTTTGAACAATAAGCATAGATACAGCTCTATATAACTAAATTATAAATTACTTTGGTTTTATTATTAAATAAAGGAGCATGCAATGCCTGTTTTAGAAAGTTTCATATATTTTTAACCATAAAATGAGAAATCCAGCAAATAAACGGAGGAAAATGAGAAATAGCTTTTCTCCTGTATCAGAGCAAGGGAACAGATCCTTGCCCTTCTCATTATTTTTCACTGCTGTGACAGCAAAGGGCTTAGCCAATATCTTGAGGGGTAATACAATGCATAAGGAATCCTTGAATAGACAGCTGTTAAATCAATCAAGGCCTCACCTCCCATCACTAATGAGATTATTGTCTGGAATAAATTTTTTTTTCTTCTTTTTAAAGGGAAATAACCCACTTCATTTCAGACACCTCACTCTTCTCTCCTACCATAATCACAGGGATAGCTGGGTAAAGTTATGGGCTGATGTGAGCATGATCCTTTGTTGAGTCCTATCTAGGAATTTTAGACCAGTGGAAATGATGGTTTTCTAGCCCTTAGAGAGCTTCTAACCTTCTGAAAGTACAAAGTGTTAATGAAATGACAGTGTGTTGTCTCATATCATTGACAACCCTCCTTTAAAGATAAAAGGTTAGAGAATCATAGAATTGGAAGTTTAGAAAGGAACATTTGGAGGTCAGTTTGTCCAAACCCCTTTCTCAAGCAAGGCCACCCAGAACCAGGTACCCAAGACAATATCTAAACATGTTTTAAATATGTCCAAAGTGGGAGATTTCAGAAGCTCTTTGTAAACAAATTTCAGTTAGAAAGATCATTGCTCTCAACTTTCATCCACCACTCAATTACAAGTTTCTAAAATATATAATCTATAGGTGAATTCTCCAAGTCTTAATTAGAATGATCACAGAGGCTCCCAAGGTACTAACACCTATCTGTAAAATATTTTTCTTTCTTATAAGCTACTTTGGAGTAAATGGTAAGTAGCCCACACGTGGTGGTAGGTGTTTGAAATCATCCTGGTTACCCCTCTTCTATATTGGAATGTGGAAAAAGTATTTTGTTGTTAATTTTTGTTTGTTTGTTTAAAAGATGTTGTGATAAATTTATGAAGGACTTAGATTTTGTTTCTTTTACTTTAACAAATCTTTTTGTAGTGAGAAAATATTTTCCATCCATGTAGCATCTTTTTCCTGAATCCATACTTTACCTGCTCATCAGAGTTACTGCTATAGAGGCTTTTCCCCTTTATTGCCTAACCTAGAAAGAGGTTTCAGCTTTGGAGAATACTTTCCACAGAAAGAAGATACTTTACCAGAAGGTACATAAGGAGGCACTCCTGTAATGTAAGTTACTTTAAGCCTTATTATTGCAATAAATTTCTCCTGAGCATCCCAAGTGAGTGATTTATTCCTGAATATTCCTCCCAGTTCTCTTTTATTCAGTGAACAACAGAAGTGAATGAGTAAGTCAACTGAAGATCCTAAACTGACAGGCTTAGTCATTGATGCTAACCTTTACAAACCCTATAGACTCCTGTTTAAATAACAGCTCCTTAAGGAGACATAAGCCAAAGTTATGATCCCTTTTAGAAGGGGCTATTTACTACAGACAGGGGAACAGGAGATTTTTTTTTTTTTTCAGAGTTTGGAAATGTCTTAAGTAATACTATTTGATCAGATGGACAAAAAAATAAACACATTCATAAATTTTATTATCAAACGTTCAAAAATCTATGTTGCTAAAGGCAGGCTTTAAAATATATACAAAAAGGAAATTAATTACTGCAATTCCCTTTGGCTTTGGATGTTTCATTTGTTTTGGTTTGTTTGGACAAAGGGATTGAGTGCACCCTCAGCAAGTTTGCCAGTGACACCAAGCTGTGTGGTGTAGTTGACATTCTGGAGGGAAGGAATGCCATAAACAAATGCAGGCTGTGTGATGAGTGGATTGATAACAGCTCTGCGGAGAAGGACTTGGAGGTGGTGATAGATGAAAAACTGAATATGAGCCAGAAATGTGCAATTGCAGTCCAGAAAGAAAATCACATCATGGGCTGTATCAAAAGGAAAGTGGCTAGAAGGCCAAGGGAAGTTATTCTGTCCATCTACTTCACTCTGGTGAGACCTCACTTGAAGTACTGAGTCCAGCTCTGGAGTCCTCAGTGCAAGAAAGACATGAACCTGTTGGAGCAAATCCAGAGGAGGGTGATAAATATGACTGGGGCACTGAAGCACCTCCCTTGTGAGAACAGGATGAGAGAGTTGAGGTTGTTTAGCCTGAAGAAGAGAAGATTCTAGGAAGACCTTATAGTCACCTTCCAGCACTTAAAAGAGGTTTACATGAAAGATGGGGAGGGACTCTTTTTCAGGGAGTTTAGTGATGGGATGAGGAGTAATCATTTTCAAGTAAGAGTAGATTTAGATTAGATATTAGGAAGAAATTATTTCCTGTGAGCCTGGTGAGACATTGGAGCAGGCAGCTTAGAGAATTTTTGGATGCCTCATCCATGGAAGTGTTCAAGGCTAGATTGTATGGGGCTTTTAGCAATCTGGTCTAGTGGGAGGTGTCCCTGGCCATAAAGTGGTTTTGGAACTAGATGGCCCTTAAGGTCCTTTCCAACCTGAACCTTCTATGATTTGAGCTGAAGTTTTGCAGCACAGCATGTTAAGAAAACTAGTTAACAAATTTAAGAGTCACTTCTATAAATTTCTGAATAAGTATAGTGACACATATTAATGACAGTAATCACTCATCAAAACTTGCTTTAAAAGTTCCAATTGAGGTAAGTTCAAAATCTAACCATAACAATGGAGAACATATAAATATAGTTTGAGCTTTTGAGAGACAGTCCTGAAAGGATATTGCAAATAATACTGGTCAAATAATGCTGAAACACTATGCTGATCTCTCTTTTTACAGAAATTTTAGAAAAAAAAAAAGATCCTGAGATGAAAAAGAATTTCTCACTGTTATCTTCTGTGCTCTGAACATACTGTCTGATATACAAAGTGTTTCTCTGTGGGTGACTTTCTCTTATTTGTGGCAGAATATAATAGTCTTGCAATTTTATAGCCACAGCTCTTTACGAAGGAAAAAACAATTGTTAAGCCTTCTGCCCAACCACACCCACCCATTCTCTTTTAATTTTCTATTGTCCATGGAAACTACACTTAAGTAATGATGTAGAATAGTAGGTGGAGGAGGCAGAGTCAACACAGCTTCAGCAACTGCTATTTTTTGAGTATAGTCAGAGGATAAAAATAAAAAAGTTTTAAGTAACCCATTTTTATACTTAACAACATTTCTTCCAGAGAGCCTCGCTTTTTACAACCAGGCTGAAAACCCCCTGAGGAGACAGGTTGAATGAAGTGTATATTTAGTTGAATGCAGACTGAAGCATTTGCTTTTCCTGTATTTCCCATTGGTACTGCAAGGACAGAAGAAGAGGAATACATGAGGCTATGCACTCAACTTCATGCAGAAATACAAGAGGTTGAAAGAAATGCCATGTAGGTTAGATATTTGAAAAATGTGAGAAATTCAGCATCAACCAAGTGTGTAGATTTTACATATTTCAGATCAAACCACCTCAAGGTGTTACTTATGACATCAGATACTATACTTGGTATAGTGGAATGGCATGGATGATAGTTATTTGTTGTTTTAGCTGCTAGACATACTTAGGCAGTCATACTTAAGATAAGTTTTGATAATTGCAATAATAACAGTGAAAGAAGTTGATCTTTTTTTTCAATAATACATTGTATGTTTCTACTTACGTCTCAAGACTTCCTTAAATTTATCAATGATATTAAAAAGTGAAAATTCTGTAATGCCTGTAAGTGCAAAGCTATCCTAATCAATGCATGGGTTGACAGTTTTAAAAGATACAAATTTACAGACACTGAGAACTGGTGGGGCAAATCAGTCTCTCCATGAGTTTCTGACAGCAAAAAACCTTAGTGTGACGGTCATGAGGCTCCTGGATGGAAAAGCACAAGTTTTGAAAGGCTCTTCTGAAATTGATTTGGAAGGAATGAAGACAAAAGAAATCAGAATTGTGCTCATAAATAAATGGCTAATAGGGTAGACAAATAGACTGCCAGGAATCTGCAGGAGGAAGAGGAAATGAAAGCAAGTTGCAAACAGCAAAATTTCCTGAAGCAAAGGAGGTTTTATCATGACAGTATGTATCTCAGCATGTAGAATTTATCCCTATTATGATAGTTCATAAATTACAAAAAATAACGTTTATGCAAGGAAAAAAATATTATTTCATAAATTTGAAGATCAAAGACATTCATAGAATGTACAAGACTCAATCAGACTTGTAAAGTTTGTTATAAAGAATAAAGCTAATAACAGCAACCCTGTTACAAGATTTAGTGGTTTTTCATAAGCTTCAATATGTTGTTTATAAATAAAATGTGAACTTTATGGGAATTGTGACTAGCTTGGAAAATAATAACTGTTATCAACACAATCATTTTCCATCTTCATTTGCAGAAATATCATACAGAAGGATGTCCTGTCTTTTGGCAGTAAAGAACAAAGATGGTGTTAGGCAGGCAAAGCATGTAGAATGTGGCTTCTCCTAAGCTAAACTATCTTCCTTGCTCCTTTCACCTCATCCCCCAATCAATACCTAAGAAGCACATAAGAGAGGCAAGTCAATAATTAAATAGAAAGGGTTTCGAATGAAAGCTTCTGCACCTTCTAAGTGTATTTATGTTGCAGGAAATTCTATAAAATTAAAATTTTAACCAACATTTTTAGGAACATAGTTAAGCTTCAGACTGACTTAAAATAGGATTCTTTTCTTTCAGCTTCCTCATTTCATTTTTCTTTACTCCATTCTTACTTAAAATTCAAATATCTATGTTAAATTCGTATTGGTTATATGTTTTAATGTTTTGGGGTTTTATTCTTTCTTTTTTTTTTTTTTTTCCCTATATCTCTAAATGTTTTAGTAACTTTTTCATAGAAATATAGAATTTCCATGCTAAAATTGTTGTACACCTTTCTTCTTAAGATCATAGAAATTAAAAGAAGAAGAGAACCATTGGGAACAATGCAAATTCCACTACTGGTGAAGTCCAACTCAGCTTAAAAAAATCCCTCATTTACTTCTACCTTCCAGACTAAATATACCATTCAAATATATTTCACAAAAAATGTGGAAAGTGCATAAAAAAACCAGTTTGTTCCTGAGTCCTTGTGACAGAGACATTTGGGGGCATGACTCTTAAAGAATTGATGAGAGAAGGGAAGGCATGAAACTGTGCAGGTCAATATCCTTCAACATAAGACAGTTCACACTCTTCTCCTGTACAGTCAGAAAGAATTGAATGTCCTTAAATTTAAAAGCCCTTCTGAAATTCTTTCTGGTGTGGTCTCGGGAGCATACCTGTGCTAAAAGAGTTTAACATATCCTAGACTTTTCCCTTAGTCCCTTTTCCCTTAGTCAAGCTGTGCATACTTATCACTCCTAAATGACTCCAGTCATTTTTGATACTCATATGTAATCTCCTTCCAATTTGTCAATATCTTTTTGATAGTGTGCTATCCAGAATTGAATACAAGTTTAAGTAGCTTTAAATGTATGTATTATTATTATTGAAAACACTTTATATTACAAATATAACTATAGGGCTTTAATAATAGACCTCGATTTGGCATCCACAGGCAGTCACAAGATTAATCAATCCTAGATATATTTGGTACCATTAAATACTTAGTGCTGAGTTACCCTTGACTATTTACCTGTAAATTAGGTACTTAAGTGAAACCTTCTGAAATCATGCCTTGACATGTCTGGATTGCCTTCTGATTCATATCAAATCAAACATGAGTGGAAGACCAGAAATGATAAAGTCACAGCAGAGAGTTTTAGAGCTGCCAGTACTATCGTGAAACAGAGCACTCAGGAAACATCTACAAAGTATTTTATAAAGGCATTTTTAACACCTTTCATACTAATATGTTTAGAATGTGACAGATGTGAAATCTCTTTGACTCAAAGAGTATTTCAGTGACTTTGGAAGTCCTTGAAGGCTGTAAGAACAGGCATGAGACTGGCATGATTTAATTTTTCTATGCATCTGTAAATATTCTCATGACTCACCAGTGCATGGTGTATACATCCTGGCTAATAGGCCTTCTGAAAACCTTTTATGAAAAGTCCATGTGAGGTACCCAACAGGATGGTAGAACATTAATTGGAAAGGATATCTAGAAGTCAAGTGCTGTTGCTACAGCCTTTTTATTTCTAAGATTTAAGAGATTTAGCTGACCAGCTTCCTCCTCTAGGAACAGTTGTGGTACTTTAACACTCTGGGAAAGTGTCATAGCATCAGCTGGAAAATTAGTAAACACCAAATGTGAGGGAGAGTCCTACAGGTCTATATGATAGCCAGCAATCTTATGCAAGCAGTTATCATGAAAAGAATTAAGCATATAAGCATAACAAAGACAGAAAAATAAACCCCAACACTACATGAAATGCTGGATGCTGTAATAAGTCTTGAAAATTATTCTGTAGGCATGTAAAATGACAATTCCTGAAGAAAAGTTTCTTGCAAGGCAGGGAAGGTATAAAATGAATAAGTCTGTGAAAGTGAGAACATTACATTCTGATAACAGTAGACACTGTTAATCTTAGCATCACTAAGGCTTTGAGATAATGAACATTAAACCCGCTTTTATTTAATATTAGTATTAGTTGGAGAATTTCTGAAATAGTTGGGTCACAAATCCTCTAGTATTCAGTCACAGAATCACAGAGTGCTTGGAGTTGGAAAGGGCCTCGGTCCAACCCATCCCCTCCATCCCCATCCCCCTCAGCAGGTTTGCCTAGAGCACATTACACAGGATTGCATCCAGGTGAGTTTTGAAAGTCTTCAGAGAGAGACACTCCACAACCTCCCAGGGCAGCCTGTTCCAGTGCTTTGTCATCCTCACAGTGAAGAAGTTTTTCCTCATATTTAAATGGAACCTCCTGTGTTCCAGCTTGTGCTCATTGCCCCTGTCATGTCATGGGGAACCACTGAAATGAGGCATCTCCATCCTCCTTAAACCAACCCTTTAAATATTTATAGACTTTGATAAGGTCTTCTCTCAGTCTTCTCTGAGCTAAATAATCCTAGCTCTCTCAACCTTTCCCCATAAAAGACATGCTTCAGTCCCCCAGTCTTCTTTGTTGCCCTCTGATGGACTCTCTCCAGTCGTTCCCTGTCTTTCTTGAACTGGGGAGCCCAGAACCGGACACAATATTCCAGATGTGGCCTCACCAGGACAGAATAGAGGGGAGGATGACCTCCCCTGACCTACTGGCCTCTCTTCTTTATGCACCCCAGGATACCATTGGTCTTCTTGACTGTTCCCAGAAAGTTGTGATTAATGGAGTAAAATCGTGCTGGCTGCCGGTCACCAGTGGTGTCCCCCAGGGCTCAGTTTTGGGGACGGTCTTGTTTGGAATTTTTGATGACCTGGACATGGAGATTGAGAGCACCCTCAGTAAGTTTGCAGGTGACACCAAACTGTGTGGGAGTGATTAAATGCTCAAGGGCAGGAAGGCTCTACAGAGGGATTTGGACAGATTGGATCGACGGACCGAGGCCAATTGTATGAGGTACAATAAGGCCAAGTGCTGGGTCCTGCATTTCGGTCACAACAACCCCAGGCAATGCTACAAGCCTGGGGATGAATGGCTGGAAAGCTGCCCAGCAGAAAAGGACCTGGAGGTGCTGGTAGACAGCTGGCTTAATATGAGTCAGTAGTGTGCCCAGGTGGCCA
>JANIJG010007945.1:0-15093 GCA_024611175.1 Megaceryle torquata | reverse complement strand
GGGGCAGGATCCCCTCCCTCCACCTGCTGCCCACGCTGCTGGGGATGCAGCCCAGGGTGCCATTGGCTTCTGGGCTGTGAGCACACGGTGCCGGCTCACGTCCAGCTTTGCACCCCCAGCTCCCCCAAGTCCTTCTCCACGGGGCTGCTCTCAATCCTTTCACCCCCAGCCTGGGCTGGTACCAGGGTTGCCCTGACCCAGGGGCAGGACCATGCCCTTGTCCTTGCTGAACCTCAGTAGGTTCACGTGGGCTCACTTCTGGGGCTTGTCCAGGTTGCCCTGGATGGATCCTGTCCCTCAGGTGTGTCAACCACACTGCTCAGCTTGGGGTCATCTGCAGACACCCTCTGCTGCCCTCACTCACAGGCGAGTCCCCTGGACTGGGGAAAGCACAGGGCTCAGTGGTCCCCCACTGCCCATAGAAAGCTCAGAGCGGGTAACCTGGCACACAGCCCTGCCTGGGTGTGGGGCAGCACTTCACTGGGGCTCCCCTGCCCATTTTAGGGCAAAACCTGTCTGCATGCTCTGTGGGAAGGGTGGCGTTGGGCTCAGAAACTGCTGGGTAGATCACAGTGGCCATTTAGACCAAGACCTGTCACTAAACTATTGAATGGACTGAAGTGACTCAGACTGTCCTGTTGCTGCCAGAGTCATCCCAAGCCTCTTTTTGGTGATGCATAACTCACATCCCATGGCAAAGGCTCTCCCTGTAACCACAACGTTTCTAAACTGATAGGGAGCCCCAGCCAATTTTCCTAGTGCCCCAGGCTGCAGCCAGTCTGGCCCTGTGGACCTGCACCATTGAGATCCAACAAGCAAATACCACATGGATCTTCACAGGTTCCACTGTATGTCAGACACAGGGGCTGAGGAGATGGCTCCACATCCTCAGCATCTCCTCCAGAGCTATGAGCTAGTATGCAAAGGGATACCTGTGGGGTGGGAGAAGCTGGGGGCTGACCTGGAGCAAATCCATCTGGACAGGCAGGAAGGATGGCATGTCCAGTGTTGACGAGGGCTGGAGGATGCCCAGGGAGGCTTCCTGGCCAGGTTCTTGCATCTGAGAGCCCTGGGGCTGTTCAGCTGGAGAAGAGCAGACTGAGAGGGGATCTGATCAGTGCTGATCAAGAGCTGAAGGACACCGAGGGGACAAAAGGATGGGGCCAGGCTCTTGTCAGTGATGACAAGTGACAGGACAAGGGGCAAGAGGCACAAACTGGAACCCAGGAGGTTCCATGTGAATAGTGAGGGTGGCAGAGCCTGGCCCAGGCTGCCCAGAGAGGTTGTGGTCTCCTCTGGAGATTCCAAACCTACCTGGACAATGCGATCCTGGACCCCCTGCTCTGGGTGACCCTGCTGGAGCAGGGGAGTTGGACAAGATATCTCCAGAGGTCCCTTCCAACCCCCACCAAGCTGTGACACATAAAGGAACAATATTGTACAAACCCAGATGAGATTTGATTTCCTTGTCCAGACAACACATCCCCCACATTTAGCACAAGAGACAAATCAGACTCGAAGAGCCTGAGAGGTGTAACCAAGACCTAGGCCAAGTCCCCGGGGAAGAGCCCGTCTGTATCTGGGTAGCCACGCTCCAGCAGAACAGTGTCTTCCAGCAGTACGTTGTCTGTCTTCCTGCTCGCCAAGTGCTCTGTGCTGTCTTCTTCAGCGGGCCAGGCAAGGTGGTGCTGATGAACCCTCCTGCCGTAGCTGTGCCAGGACATGTTCCACGTCATGTAATGTCTTTTTTTTTTGGTGGGATTGTGACACTCAACCCCCTCCCCTCCATTCCCTCCACTCAAGGAGGGGTATCTCTTCTAACATGCCCAGGTGATCCTGAGGACCCACAAGCTAATCCACATCAGTCCTTGAGAGCTGGGACTGTCTGTGGCCTAGAACAGCCAGCTGGGCCCCAGATGGTAGGGCCACAGGCAAGCAGGGGTTGGCTCTAGGGATGCTAGAGCTGCAGGGATGTCCATGGGACTCTGAATTCCCTGTAGTCCTGGGGAGCTCTCACTAGAGGGGTGTCAGGGCTTCCTTGGGGGAATCTGGGAGCCCTGGGGGTATCAGGCATCCCCATGGGATGTCCCCACATGTCACAGTCCCTGGTTCCTCACCAGCATGCAGGGGAACCTTGGAGATGTGGGGCACCCCCCTCTCCTCTTAGTGGGGTGAGGGTGCCAGGGGATCCCAGGGAGGTGGGGCACACCCAGCAATCACTCACCAGTGGGGTGGTGGGCTCAGTATTATCCTTGGGGCATGATGTGTGTAGGGGGGCAGGGGAAACCCCACCATCTACAGCATCATCAGGGTCAGCCAGGCTAAGCAGGAGCAAGTTGGTGTTGGCAAAGGTTCGCTTCAGGCTGCAGCAGTCTGGGAGAGGAGAGCTCTTTGGGAGCTCTGCACTGGGGGAACTGACACACTGTGGGGACAGAGGTAGTGATAGGGACCCCACAGCCATGGGGCAGCCACCCCCATGGCCATGGGAAAAACACACAGACCTCAGCCCCTACGACCCCTCTGTTAACCCCATCGCCCCCTTGTCACCACTGATGTCCCTCAACAGCCCCCCATCTACTCCCCAGTCTCCCCCTTGACTCTCTACCTTCCCCAGTGCCCCCTAACAGTCCCTGCTGACTCCCTCAGGGTCTCTTGGGCTTCCCCAGTACCCCCCTTCAGAGCCTCCCAGTGATGACCTGCAGGATTCTCCTGCCCCCTCACTGTGCCCCCATTTTATTCCCCATTTGCTGTCCCACCCTGGGCTGCCTTTTACCGGAGGGCAGAGGTGGCTGTAGGCTTGGCGAGGGCACTGGGAGCTACAGGCTGAGTGTGGGTGCTGGGTGTGGGGTTCATAGCCTCCCTGATCTCCTCAACTGCAGAAGAATTCTCACCCCTGAGCTGGCCATAGCCCTGTTGGCACAGGGAGGGGTCTGTCTGCCTGTCACCTTGACCCCACAAACACTGGTTCGGTTCTACTGGTTACCCACTGTTCCATGAGGTCATGAGGGGATTCTGTCCCTGCCCGTCCCTTTACCTACCTCAACTTACACTTTGGATTGCTGGTTTAACCATTTCTATCCCCCAAGCAGACACCAAAATCCTTAGAATCACAGAATAACTCAAGTTGGAAGGGATCCAGAAGGATCACTGACTCCAGCTCCTTGCTCATCAAGAGGCCAGTTTTCCCCAGTATAAGCTCCCCCAGGGACATGAGGCCTGAGAGGGCAGGAAAACTCCATCTCAGAAAGGGCTGAAGAGAGAGAATGAAGTGCTAAAGGTAAAGAATTTTAGGCAGCAGTGCCACTTCTGCTACTCTCTCTTGAGCAGAGAAGTGGGATGGTAGTGGTGGAAGCTTTGCTTTCCCTGGACATCTCTGTCAGAAACTGTGGCAGGAGAGGGCTGGCAGGCGGGAAGAGGACAGCTGCTGGCATGTGTGCAGGAGCTCAGCACAACCCCCTGCCTTGCAGCAGACCACCCCACCATGCCCAGGCACCCACAGTGTCTCTCCCGGTACTGCAAGGCCCACATCATCCTGCTGCCACATCTTCTCAGGACAGATAAAAACCTGTGTCAGGGGGCAGAGATTACCAGGACTCTGCAATAAAACTCACCAAAGGCAAAAGAAACTCCCACAGCAGTGGCAACAGGATAATGTGGGATAAGGGGAAAGGAAACGACTGCAAAGCTGAGGTGATGCAGAGTGAAGACTTTTATAGAGGAGATAAATCAGTTGCAGTTCTCGCCTTGTTTGCCGAAGGACGAAATCAGCATTTAGCTGTCAGTGGTGCTCGTGGGGGTCTTCTTTCAGGGGTGGCATAACTTCTCCAGTCTCTAAAATTCTGTCCCCCTGATGGAAGGAGAGTGCATGGTGAGCATTCCCTCCCACACCCAGGCTCTCCCTTCACACCATGCCCTCCTTCAACTTGGCTCTAATTGTCCCTGCTTCCAGACAAGAAAAAGCTTCCTACACCTTCCTCAGAACACTGTCATTCACTCACCCTTTCCCAGGATGCTGAAATAACATCGCAGCCACATTATCCAAAATCTCTAATTGCTCTGCTCAGCTACGTAACAGCAGCCAAACATTTTGAGCTACCTTGGTTTAAAAACTATCTTGGAACTTACAGTTCTGCACAAGCACCTTCAGCACAGCACAGCTGTTGACCCAGGCCCCAAACCCATGGCCTGCAGCCCACAAAGAGCGACATAATTCCTCAAAAATCCACCTGATGCTCAACTGCTGTTTGTTCCAGCTTCAATCACCACCTTGGCCGAAGGAGCTGACATAACTCAAGCAAGTAGTTAGAGTGAAGTCAGAGCCCACACCTTGACCATCGGTATGTTGCTCTGTGGTTGTCAGTGATGGAGCTGCTCTTTATACTATTTCAGATAAAGCAGACTTTGGCAGGTGGTATGCAAAAAAACTTGTGCAACTGGCAGCAAGAGCAGAACTAAATTCATACAAGAATATCTGCCCAAGGACTAGCTGCATCAAGCAACAAGTAATGGCTCAGAGCAGCCTGAAAACGGTAAAGACTAAACAATCTGACACTCCCCACTTCATAAAACTCATGCCAAGCTGAGGTGATGATGTCTTCAGGGACACCTGGGACCAAGATTGTGCGGCCAGAACTGACACACTCAGCTCCAAACTCCTCCCAACTCCTGACAATCACTGCTCCTGCCGTTCCACACATTAATAACGATGCTTTCACAGAGGTCACTGAAACAGGGACTGTCTGCTCTGAGGACAAGATGACAACTGCTCAGAAGGACTCTTAACTCTGCTGCTCCCACAGCATCAAGCTCATCCTTTTAGAAATGTTCCCTGCATGGCTACTGTGCTTGCCCCCGAGACACCCCTTTTCCGTCTGCTTTACAAAGCTGGAGGGTAATAGAAACATCAACAGACTTACTGGGAATATCCGTGGGTTTGACATAACGACACCATGAGGCGTTTTCTGAAAGGAGGGGAGTAGAGAACAGAAGGAAAGGGTAGAGAAAAAGGAGTGTTACCCAGAGAAAATACAAATCTTTTCTGAAACAGGGAAAATGACCCTTCTAAAGCAGAAGTTCCCCTGAGCACAAGGCTCATCAGCTCAAGTTCTTGCCGCTAGTTACAGAAATAACCAAGGCAAATAAAATCACACCTCCTGAGCCAGACAAGGCTGTAGGAGTGGGAGGTCTGTCCCATTGTCAGTGCACTGACCATTCCCCTTCCCCACCCCAGCAGCTGCAGTCGGGTTATCCCCAGGGTCACCATTTCTCCAGGAAAGCAACAATTAAGACACAGCTTTCCATCAGACAGGGCTTCTTCCAGGGCTTAACCTGGATTTCCCTCACTATTCCCTTTAACCCTCACGTATCGCTGAGGCCGCCCAAGGGGCCGCACGCACCATGACGTGGTACTTCAGGTAGTAGAGGATGATCCAGGCGGGGACCAGGACCCGCGTCAGGACGAAGCCGCTGGTCTCACAGGCCTTGTACACCTGCGGGGCACAAGGACGCGCGTCAGGCCCGGAGCGCCCGACCGCGGCGGCGAGGCCAGGTCCGTGCGTCCCCCTCTCCGCTAACCTGGTGCCGCCAGAACCCCCCGGGCTGCAGGAAGCGCTCCCAGAAGGCGGCCACCGGACCCAGCTGCCGCCGCGGCAAGACGGGCTCCCTCTCGCTCAGCTCCTGGTCCCGCAGCCAGCGGCGCCGCAGGGCCCGGAGCTGCTGCAGCCGCAGCTTCTCGTCCTCGCTGTAGCCACTCATGGCTCCGCCGGCCCCGCTGCGGCCTAGCCCGGCTGTCCGCGGTGGGAAGCGGGCGGGCGCCGTGTCCTTCGCCGCGGCAGTGGCGTCATCAGCACGCGCGCGGGTGGGCGCAGGCGCGCCCCCCTATGGACCTGAACCGCTCAGCCGGGAGAGCACCGAACTCATCCCGAGGGTAGAGGGTTCGAGCCCCGGCTCAGGCGTGAGGGCTCCTCCCGCTCGTTGGCTCCTCCTCCCTCGGGGCGGTGATCAGGCGAGGCCGGGGACGCGCGGTCTTCCTGGGCCATGGCTACGGCCGAGACGGAGCTGGGGCTCCGCTTCCAGCGCCGCTTCCTGGCGGCCCGGCAGCTCCGCTCCTTTCCCTGGCCGGTACGGCGGGAGCGGGCGGGCCCCCACCCGGGTGGTCACGGGGCGGCCTCAACGGTATCTATTCTGTTTTAGGAACTTGAACAAACCTTACGGACGTTGCCCGATTCCTCCCTGCTCGTGGATATTCTGCACAAGGTACGATGGGACTGGGGTGCTGGTGGGGTCCCGGGCGGCCGGTGCCACCCCCGACTGGAGTATTGGTCATAACTACAATGGTAAGTGACTTTGTGTCACAGCTTTTCACAAGTCACGGCCAAACAGCAAGTTTCTTTCTCTTCCTGTTATTTAGTTGGTTTTAGCATCAAAATTAAGACCCGTGTGCTTGAGCGAGTGACTTTAATGCCACAAGTGTGTCAGCCTAGCTGGCTGTGCATCCTGGTGCAATACTGGTCAAAAGGGAGGAAATCCCAGTGTTCCCAGTCACTGCAGGAAAGCATCAGCCCTCGTGGTGCGCAAACTGTGCATGTGGATGGGAAATTGAAAATAGGGCAGCAAATCAAAAAGAAAAAAAAAAGGCAAAAGAAGCAGAGCATCCAGAGCATCTCTGTGCTGAGGAAAAGCTGAGAGCCCTGGGGCTGTTCAGCTGGAGAAGAGTAGAGTGAGAGGGGATCTCATCAATGCTGTTCAAGAGCTAAAGGGTCCTTGGGTGGCAAGAGGATGAAGACAGACCATTTTCAGTGGTGCCCAGCAACAGGGCAAGGAGCAACAGGCACTAACTGGAACCCAGGAGGTTCCTCTGAACATAAGGGTTGGATGAGATGGTCTTCAGAGGTCGCAGTGTCCCCGTGTGGTGGGGGTTGGAAGGGACCTCTGGAGATCATCTCGTCCAACCCCCCTGCTCCAGCAGGGTCACCCAGAGCAGGGGCCCAGGATTGCATTGTCCAGCAGGTTTAGAATCTCTCCAGAGAAGGAGACTCCACAACCTCTCTGGGCAGCCTGGGCCAGGCTCTGCCACCCTCACAGGAAAGAAGTGTTTCCTCATGTCCCTTCCAATCCCTAGCATTCTGTGAGAGCAAACTGGACTCTCTTTCGCTATTTACTTTCTGCAAAGTGAAAACCACTTTTGCTGCCACAGATCTGTAAACTAACAAGCTCATCAGGAAATGCCAGATTTCATTTTCTGGCTCAGCATCACCTCCTTTAGGTACAGACCAAGTCATAACGCACATCATCACACAAAGAGCTGGTTAATGGGTCCTCTGTCTTTCTCTGGCCTTTCCTAAAAATCTCCACTTGGTAATTGGTTTCAACTAGTGTTGTTGTTTTCTGGTTTTAGACCGTCCTCCACCCTCTCTGTGTTAAATATCCCCCTTCCACCAAGTACAGACGATGCTTTCTAATGGAACTCATCAAAAAGGTAGCGCTTACTTTACATGTTGGGCTTGTTTTCTGTCTTCTTGAAAATCTGACAGTTTTACATTGTGAGCCAAGCTGCGTTCAGTGTGAAACATTGTGCCCAATGATGTATCAAAATGGGACAACCTGTGTACCTTATCTGTTTTGTGACAATCTGATCCTGTTCTCTTTGGCACAGCATGAAGGCACAGCTGCTGAACCCCTGGATGAGCTGTACGATGCACTGGCAGGTGTTCTGAACGAAGAAGAATCTACTCACTGCTACAAAAACTATTTGCTGGTAAGAACTAATGCTGCACGGTTACAAATTACTTTGAGTCAGCTGAACTAAGCAACAATTTGCTTTAGAAATACCCTCCCCCCAAAAAACCCCCAAAACCCAGCATGCATCTGACCTTTCTCCAGGATTCTAAAGTGCAGACCCCGCTGTCCATGCTGCTCCATCTCTCTCCTCATGTCCACTCCAGCCCACAGGGGAGCCCATCACTCTTTCCGAGAGCACGGCTGTGATCTCTGGGGGAACGACGGGGCTCGTCACATGGGATGCTGCTCTTCACCTCGCCCAGTGGGCAATAGGGAACTCTGCGCTTTTCAGCAACAGGTAATGACAGCAGCACAGGTGAAAAGCTGGGGAAAGGTGTTTCCATTCATACTGTGAGTGAGCTATGCAGCTGTAATTTAATAATATACAATATTTGCCCCCAAAATAACTGAAATGTGTACACCCTCTTGCTCCTGGCTAACTGTTGCCCTGTCTGTTCTGCAACAGTCAAGACACTAACCCAGGACTTTCTAGCTCTTTTTAAACGGGTTTAAGGATCAACCCCCCGATGCTGCACAGCCTGGCCCACTCTGTAAAGCAGACTGTTGAAATTTCAGCTACTGTGCTGTCTGGCCAGGAACTTTAACTAGTGTGCTTCCCTCTGTGATGGGACTGATGTCGCCTTGCTTCAGATGATCTACACATAGGTGCACACATCTGATCTCCTCCTCTCAACTCTACTTATAACCAAAGGCACTTCTGAGGGAAAAGTCACATAAGTTAGTTAAAATATCAACCTCACATGGAAAGGAGCTGTGCTGCTGAGGTATCTTGTTTCTCTCCATCAACTATGGAAAGAACTGGACGACCATCCTGCTGAAGTCTAAAGCCAGGTAGGGACGTATCTCATCCCAACAGTGGAAATGCTTTGTACCAGATGCAAAAGCAGCACTTCAAGAAATTAATTTTTATGTATCTTCAGTGTTTAGCCAGTTATTTGCTTGGAGATGGTTTACTCAAAAATTACTGAAATAATCTGTAGCTGATCTTACCTTTATCACAGTATCACAGGGTGCCAGGGGTTGGAAGGGACCCTGGAGATATTCGAGTCCAACCCCCCTGCCAGAGCAGGGCCATATAATCCAGCACAGGTCACACAGGAACAGACCCAGATGGGTTTTGAAAATCTCCAGAGAAGGAGACTCCACAACCTCTCTGGGGAGCCTGTTCTAGTGCTCTGTGACCCTTACAGTAAAGAAGTTCCTCCTCATGTTGAGGTGGAACTTCCTGTGCTCCAGCTTACATCCATTCCCCCTTGTCCTGTCACAGGGCACGAGTGAGCAGAGGCTGAACCTTTCCTCCTGACACTCAGCCCTCAGATATTTATAAACATTTATCAAATCAAATATATAAAATATATAACTATAAATATATCATACCAAATATATAAACATGTATCAAATTAATAAACATTTATCTAATCTTTAGATACCCTTTTGATTTCCTAACTTTATTTGGAGTCCTAGTAAGTATTTCTGTTATTCTGTTACCCTCCAGGACAGTTTTGGAACTAGGAAGTGGGATTGGCTTCACCGGAATTGCGATCTGTAAAACCTGCAGTCCCAAGACCTACATATTTAGTGACTGCCACCCCAGTGTTCTCAAACAGCTGACAGAAAACATCCACTTGAACGGCTTCGTCTTGGGGCCTGAGACTCCTCCTCGCATCCAAACCAAGTCCCAAGGCCAGGGAGCAGAAGCAATAAATTGCCAAAAACCAGAAGTAATTGTTGCAGAACTTGACTGGGGCTCGGTTACAGAGAAACAACTGCTGGGTCTTCAACCCGACCTCATCATTGCAGCAGGTACTTGACACACTTCTAGATGTTACCATCTCTGGAGGTGTGTGAAAGATCTTTCCCCAGTTCCTGTCACCATTCCATCTTTTTCCAGATATTCACCAGTTATGTACGTGACACCTTTGCTTTAGCAAATTATTTTTCCCTTTCGCATTTTTTTTTAAATCCATAAAGAGAAGATGATAAATCTGTCACTTGTAAGAACCTGATCAACAGTAACGGGCAATTTTGGCATTCTCTTGGGGGATAAGATACTAAAAAAATCCCCAGACCCCACAAAGCTTTTTTGGAACTTGCCTATGTATAAATCTGGAGGGACTTTATAAAGAAAAAAATTCTAATAGTGGAAGATCTAGTAATAGTAAAAGTTCTTAGCTGTAGCTATAGGATTTTACTCCCTGGCTTGGGGCTTCATGAAGCAAAAATTGCCTATGAATTCAGGCAAAAACATAACAAAATATATTGCATTCAGATGAGAAAAAGACAAAATGTCAGCAAAGGCATCACATGATGCATTAAACATGTGAATTCTATAAAATGAAGTCACTGTATGTACATTACCTAATGCCAACCCCACTGTTCAAAGCATGCACAAGCTGGGCTCCTGAAGATACCTCAGACCTGAAGGTGATTTCCAGGCCCCTGCTGTTTGCTGTGACTGGTTCCTGCAGGACATTCCCTAGTGATGCAGCATCACGAGTAACTGGTGTCTGTCGCTAGTACGTGCCTCAACAGTTCTGTGTGGTGAGCAACCACCTGACAAGTATCAGCCCTGAACACAAACCGATGCGTGTCACAGTTGCTGTGTCCACATGGAAGGCTGACGTTTTGTGCCCCTCAGTGATGGGTTGTCCCTTCCAGCAGGATTTATATTTTAGGTTTGTAGTTTTTCTTCTGTTTTTTGCTCAATTGTCAATAAACATTGAACATTTTCCTTTTTGTGCAGATGTGGTATATGATCCAGAGATAATTTTAGCCCTTATCAGTACGTTACAAAACCTTTCCACTTCCAGAGCAGACAGAGAACCTCCTGAGGTCTACATCGCTTCCACCATCCGTAATCCAGACACCTATCACCTGTTCCAGGCTGAGCTTGGTAGGAACCTTTCTCATCAAGTCTATTGATAATTTTGGCCTTTTTCCCCAGTACTTAAACTGTAGCAGAGATTAGCAGGAGCATTTTTTCGTGATGGGCATCGTCCAATAGTGTGATTCTTATCCTCGAGCTGGATTTCAGAGCAGTCTTCCTAAGAGCAGTAACTTTTCCACATGCATTTGATCAGATTAGAATTTAGCTTTCTGCTACAGCCTGTTTATCCCAACTTGCATCTGTCTGTGCCAACTTGAGGTGAACTGCAAGTGTGGTGGCAGCAGGAAACTCTGAGAAGGGTCAAGCTCAAAGCAGGAAAAGCATCTGTGCTGCACTGTCACAGTGCTAAAACTCAAGATGCAGCGTGAAACTTTATCTTAACTGTTCTTTGAGGGTTA
The DNA here is from genome assembly GCA_024611175.1 of Megaceryle torquata. NCBI lineage: Eukaryota > Metazoa > Chordata > Aves > Coraciiformes > Cerylidae > Megaceryle > Megaceryle torquata. The sequence goes on along the minus strand of JANIJG010007945.1, from coordinate 4,008 downwards.
AAGAAACCAAGTAGAGAATAAATAAAATACAGAGGGATTTGAGATTTTTCTTCATATATTTTTTAAGAGCTTTTTGTCTGTCTTCTGCAGTTGGCTGCCCTACAGCAACTGGTTGATTCACATAATTATGCTGAGTGTGCAGCAAAAGCATCACTTAATAATTAAAAATACACATTCCCGAGGCTTTGCCTGTAGCTCGCTTTAACTGCATGCTAAAGATCTCTGACAGAGCCTGACATGCAACTTCTGCTCATTATTTTGACATGCAACTTTTGCCTGTGATTTATTAAGCAGAAATACGGTTCTGTGTTTTTCTTTACAGATAAAGCTGGGATCAGATGGCAGATTATTCCCACCCACAGCAACAGTATTTTTCTCTATGATGTGCAGCCCAACATAACCATTCTACAGCTATTTATATAGACTTGGCAAATATGACAGAATTTGAATTTTCAGAGCAACAGGAGCCATCTCCTCCTTGCAACGAGGTTATCTTCAATTCCAGAAACAGACACAAGAGGCACCGAGGACAGAACTGTGGGCACGGACTGTTGTCAAAGTGAACTCATTTCTTCCTGTAGTTGCCAGCATGTACACAAGCTGCTGCCCCTGGAGAGTATCTGCCAACCTCAACCAACAGAAAAAAAGTAAAAAGCCCTGATCATGCTGCACTTTCATTCTGCAGAAGACAACAGAATTGTGTTTTGATTTGTAAATAGTGGAAACACATCTGCAGGATCACAGGATGAGTGTCTCATGTTGACAAGGGAGCAAAAGGTGCTTCATGGTAATAAATATTTACTAATATTAAAACCAGCTGTAATTGTCTACTCTGTTTTTTTATGCCTCTCTATATACGCTTGCATACTTGCAGTTATGGGTCATCTTAAACATGAACAATGAATAATACTGACAGTGACTGTAAGAGGAGGGAACAGACTGCTGTAGATCAGCTGCATTTTAATCCTCAGTGACGACAAAAATCAGAACATGCTTTACATTTCTCTCACATAAGGACTGTCTGTTGGGAAGCCATCACCTCAGGCTGGTCAGACAATAGACAAGAGTCATACTCTGCATGGCTCTACCTAAACTGCAAGGAGGAAGAACTGAGCTCACCTTTGAAACATTTCACTGTCCATTAATCACTTTCCTGTTGGACAGTCTTGGTACTGAAGCAGAAAAACAAGTTTACTCCTCTTTTGACTTCCTTTTCCGTACCTTGTTTTTAAGTAGCTTTTAAAGACAATGACCAAATACTTTAGTCTCCTCCTTCTGTAGTAACAAAAGAAAACAGACAATAGGTAACGTGAAAAATCATCTTACTCTTCACACCAAAGGAGGCTGTGACTCTGTACGAAGTTAGATGTGCAGAAGAAACCCCACCCTAGGATCTATCTCCCTCTTCCCCAGAAGGAAGAATTCAAGGGTATTATTTATAGACAAACACACACTGGCAGCCCAGAGAGGAGCTCCTTTATCTCCTCTTACAATATATTCTTCAAGTCACTCAAAAGTTCTGTACAGATGGCTCATTCCAGAGCTAAAAAATGTTAATTCTGAGAAGATGAAACCTCTCTAAAGCTTTTGGCATTACTGTTTAATTACAAAAGTGCCTAATTTACCTCTGTGTGCACATCAGTGGCTAAAGGGGAATGGCCAAACCCCCAGACAGGATTTTGCTTGAAAATAGTAGAAAAAAAATTAAACACCAACCCCAACAATTAAATCTTTATCAATCATTCAAGACCCATTGTTAACATCTACCACCACTGAACTAGGAACAATTCAGAGTAGTAACCACATGATAAAAACACATTTATTCCTTAATTGACTGGTATCTATTTTAGAATCAACAAAAGTGATGAAAACAGCATCTTGTAAGCATCTGGTCTGCATATAACTACTGATGTTAACACCAAAAAGGTGAAGGGTGTACCTGAGTGAGCACTCAAGACAATAAAGTGCCCTTCTTAAGCTATACATACACTTGGGGGTTATTTTTTTTATTTTCTATTTATAGGTTCAAAAAGGGATCAATTTTATACTCTTTCTCAAGGTAAACAGGCACGTTCACTGCAGTATACAAGGATGGCACTCACTGAAAGTTATGCTTTCCTCTTAAGTCTTTGATAAAGTGGTCACATACAGTGGCTGCACTTTCACACTGGCACACACTATAAAAAAGAAAATGATTTTGAAACAAAATTCTGTCTCAAAATCATACAAGAAGATACATAGTGCTTGTTGAGGGAAGACTAGCCAAGAATATTAACTGAAAAAAATAAACAACCCACTGTATCCCACTTCAAATGAAACAGATCGAGTAAAAGGCACCTCCCATTTGCCTGAGAACAGACCCAATTCACTTATCAAAGTGCTCACTATACAACAGGTATAATGGGTATAGTTTATAGATATATTCAAGTGTCTTCATCAAAACATGACCTTTAAGCAGCAGAGGTAACAAGTTTTGCACATGGCAGTTCCCAGAGTAACTAAACCTCCCTCCTGCTTTTTGAAGAGTATCTCAAGCAGCAAGGAAGGGAAGGCAGCCCAGATGGCAAGGCTCAGTCAGGCTCTCCAGAACAGAAACAATGTCTTCCCTCGAGACTTATACTGTTAGCACACAACAGATACCCCCAGCTGCACCTTCAGCACTGTTCTTATTCACAGGAGTAGCTCAGAGTGTAAAGGAAGAGGCATGTCCAAACATGTGTTCCAAGATGAAGAAGTTAAAAACTGCCATTATAGACAATACAAAGTGTTTATTCACTATTTCTCCAATCTATGCCGCTCCAAGAATGTATCAGCTTTTCTGACAACCCTCCTCCCCCAACAAAAAGTCATTCATTCTGTCCCAACAAGGGAAGAACAGTCCGGTCCCAACTCTCATCCCAGCGCAGCTGCATGGATGCACGAAGGTTTTTTCTGAAGTGGTGAAGTTTGCCTTCCAGTGTAGGAAACCCCAAGAAAAGCATCTGTAAGTTAAAAAGGAAAAACAGAACAAAAAAAACCATCATAATACACGTTTGGCTCATTCTAACCTCCCCAGTGTAAACCCCCAATGATAATGCTGCGCTCTTTGGCCTGGCCCTTTAAGTGCTCAACAACAACAACAACAGTTAAAATGCTCTTGCCAGCTGCAGATTCATCTTGAAATAAAAGTGAGGCCAATAAAAACCAGTCAAGCATTTACCTTTAGTTGTTCCGCAAGTTCATTTGAGTCCCTAAATATCAGACCGTTCTCGTTGTGTTTCACAAGTTCATGTAAACTGTGAACAAAAGGCAGAGAAGAAAACGTGAGATTAAAAGCAGCAAGAGGGACATACACATTTCAAAACTTGCACAGTGACATCCAAAAAGATCATGCTAGGGTATGTGTAACATCAGGATCCTGGATGTCTAGATATGAGCTTCATACCTGGCAAAATGGAATGAAGAAGGCAGTTCTAAAAAGTTTTAAATTTAAAGATTGTTTATCCCTTCTATGTCAGACTATCTAAATTCACTGTTACAGTACAAAAGGGTCCTGTGTCTTTGTGCCACACACATTAAAAACCAGGGCAGTGTCCTACTTGCAAATCAACCCACAAGGAAAAATCTGTGCGTGATCCAGTTCACAAGATTTTCACAGAGAATTGAGCTTTCTTTACAGAGGCTGCCATTTCCCCAAAGGACTGTAAATTCTAAGACTATGCACACACTCAGCCCTTCCCCCAACAGACATGTCTATGCAGAAGGAAGCTTTGTTTAAATTAAGTATTTGGAAATAAAGAATTCCAGGGTTGTGTGTTTTTAAGGCAAGTGGTTGCATTAAATGCTCTCAACTTAGTAGAAACCAGTGTTATTTAATTTAAAAGAAAACAACCTTGATTTCTAACTTAGATTATTGATGACAAAAAAAAAAAAAAAAAAATACTGCAGCATAATAGAATCATAGAATTGTCAGGGTTGGAAGGGACCTTAAAGATCATCCAGTTCCAACCCCCCTGCCAATGGCAGGGA
>JANIJG010007944.1:58590-72910 GCA_024611175.1 Megaceryle torquata | reverse complement strand
AAAAAAAAATTTGCAAGACGAAATTCGCTTGCATTTACAGTTCTTATTAAACTAACCTTGGTCTTTTTCAAATCTATCAGCACAGTTCCCCACCCCCCCCCCCCCCCCCCCCAGTCACTATGGAAACGTAGAAGATTTACATACACATTTTTTAGAAGCTCACTTTTTTAAGATTGAAGGTATGTATCTTTTTAAGCTGAAATGCAAACTAGAGTCACATCATAATTTCTTGCTTGTGGAATCTGTTTATCTCCTGCTATCTTTATTTTCACAAACACTTGGTGCAAATTATACTGGTTGAAAATATGCAGTTTTTCAGAAAATATATAGGGAAAGTGATAATGTCTGTATACATCCTTATCTGTTTTGTGTTACTAAACTTTGTTTGCAGTGATTGTAAACTGTTTCTTTGTATGAAGCAACTCATATTGAAATGTTGAATAGATAGTATCAATTTAGGCACAGCAGCTGTCCTAGAAAAATAGACACAGGCATTCTACATAGGTATGTCTAAATAAGGGAAGTTTACCTTTTCCAGGGAAGTAATTAAAATATTCCTTCTTGGACAACTATGAGTATGAAAGGAAAATGTTTATGGTTCCCTACTGGCACACAGTTATGATTGACAGGAAAAACCAACATGTATGCCACATGAGACGTCTTGTTCAGGAACTTTCAGGAGGGTAGTAAATTGGTGTTGGCACAAACACAAAAAAATAAAATGACTTGATTCAGCAGTTTTCAATTCTAAATCCCCAGGCTCCAAAGAAAGAAGTAAATATTCATCAAATGATCAAAATTTATATTGATTTTTATTCTGCATTAGCAGCTCAAAGTCAAGATTCTTGACAGGGTGGATGTCGGTTTGAATGATTCTCTTTGAAATAAGGATACAGACACTGGGCTGAGTGCTACTGTGCATTCCTGAACCATAGGAAAAGACTATTAGAACCCTAGGACGCTAAATTTTTTAAACAATAGCATAAAGACATGCTTGTTTTGTACTGTTTTGATAACTAAATTGTTGTTATTAGTATGTAAAGTAATTCTTGTTGTTTCTGCTTTACTCCATCCTTTCCATTATCATCTAAAGACAACTTTTTTTATAGAACTTCAAAGGGGACCAGTAGTTCCTGTACTATAGTAACCAAGTTAATTTCAGTACTTCCCAAAGTAAGTGCATTTTATGGTGAAGTGCCAGTGTGGCAGAGCAAATGAAAGAAAGACTGTATCTTCGCATTATATATCTTTATTTTTGCTGTTTCTGCCAGAGAGTAAATAAAGATCTTGGGGGAGGGGATGGTGGAAGGAGGATAGAAATCTAGGGGAAGAGACCGTGAGCATGAATGCAGCACTGAAACACAAATGTGATGACTGTGATTACTGAGCTGTGAGATTTAATGAGAAAAGCCTGTATTAGAGTGAAGTAGGAAATCATAACCATCACCTCTAGTCTATAGGAGTATAATTGGATCTTAGCCCCTAGCAAAAAGTAAATAAATAAGTTAGTGACAAATTTTTACAAACTTAAATATATTAAGAATAAAAGGAGAAGTTATGTCCACTGCTGTACTCTTGAAGTATACTTGGGGGGTTTTAAGTATCTCAGCTTTCATTAAAATGAGATTCATTGTCATAAAATGGAAGAAGAGAATAGGAAGTGTGTGTTTATGGGAGGGTGAAAAAAAAAAGCAAAGTGAGCCAGAAATACTGTAACTATCAAAGTGTTAACAAATTTCCCAAATGTCCTAGGTGCTTACAATTCAGCAAACATCTTTAACAGCATAGCTTTAAAATTAAATTTTACAAACATTATGGGTAATGCTTTAATAGTATGCAAATTGCAATGAAGTCAGCAGTGGCAAAGCTGACCTCTCAGCAATACAAATATTTTATGTTTAAAACAGTTATCTTTTTACAATTCCCTTTACCTCAGTAGGTGTCAGATGCCTCAAGAGGTTTCTCATCTGAGGATCAGCACTCTGTGCCTGCTTTTTATACATGGCAAGGCAGTTGTACAAATCAACATATTAGGCTCTATGTTTTGCTGTTGCTGCAATCATTACTAATATTTTTTTAACTTTCCTCAAAATTATTTTTTTTTTCTGTTTTGAATTTCCCTCCAAAACCATATATATATATCTCACATATATATGGATAGGAAAAAAAATGTACAGAGAAAAATACTTCACATGCATTTCAATGCTGATATTAAATAAATTAATTAAATACCACGTAGCTTTTATCCTCCTTCATAGTCTGCCTATCCTTACTTAATCTTTCAGAGGAGGCAGTGCTGTGTTCATATATGCACAATTTTATACAATTAATATTCAATATCTAAACAGTTGATGAAAAAAATATTATAATTTCTCCCTGTAAGAGTAGGAAAAGAGATTTTATTTAATAATAAACAAACAAACAAAGAATAAAAACAAACCACTTGTATAGTAAGAAAACATTTCCATCTCTAGGGGTAATATAACATCAAATAGACTACCTAGGCATGGAAAGAATCTCCTTAAATTTCAGAACAAGTCAAAGAAGCATTCAGTGAGAGTCTTTGAGGTACACTCCGTGGAGGAGTTGGAACTTGAAAGTGTTTGATACTATGGAGCATCTCAATATATTTAACTCAAATTATTGTATCTAAAGGACACTTTATCTGAGAAATTCTGCAATTTTGTGAGTTGATATGTGTAGGAAATTGTGTAACTAGTTGTTAAACATATATATTTGTAATGATTAGCTTAAGTAGGAAACATTTGTCAAGCATATAGAAATTTAAAATTGAGCTACTTGGAAAAAAAGTAAAATTCTATGTATTACTTAAAATAATTACTATGTAACATGCTCACAATGATGTAGTATTACAGAAAAAATATTTTGTATTTTGTCTTGTAATAGGGCATCATCTTACTAATAATTTCTACATTTTATGTAGGTTCTTTTTAGCATAAATTGGAGAATTATACAAAAATCTTTCTTCATTAAATTATATCAAAAGATAAAACAGGAGTACTACTACAGTATGGTAAAATTAATTATAAGTTGGTGAACTTCAGATTCATACATTGCAAGTTTAAAGAAGTAAATAATTATCTTATATTTACTTCCAAATGAGATTTTTCAGTAACATAAATTCAGATACTTTAAATACGTCATGAGGTTTCACTTCCCTGTAAGACAGTAGAGCTCCCAGCAGTGAGAAATGAGATTTCTCCAAAATAGGCACAAATTCCCAAGGAAAAGGTCATAATACTTCTATATTAGCTCAGTCATGCCTTCCTGGGATGTGCTGGGTAGTTTTCCCTAGGACTTACTGGTTTGGAAAAACCTACCTTCTCTCATTATTTTTAAATAGAAAGGTACATGTCAATCTGCTGCAGAGATGCGAGCAGAGGAATGTGCACCATCTCTCTGGAATTTCTCTTGCACACACGTGCCATCCCAAATTTTGAACATTGGTACCTTTAACCTTAAGGACATGGCCATTTTAAATGCCCAGCCCTACAAATTGATTTAGGTACATTGCCTGTCCATGCAGTTTGGTACACAAGCCTTTTAGAGGAGCATGACTCTTAGAAATGTCGGTGCTTTGGATGATAGGCAGACTCCTTAGCAATCTCTTTTTAAGCCACTTCATTCCTCTAAAAATGCAAACAGAGGGAATGGTAGGAACTGTCAGAACTGTGCAAATAGTGGAGGTTTTAATTAAGTAGGATTAAGTTTACAGTTTTAGCACATTAAGGAAAGACTTTCCGTGTCTGACTAGTCTTTCCTCTTTTTGACTACTTGGGGATCTTGAGGCTGGCCGAAAAGCACCTTGTGCTTAAGCACAACATATCTCTGTTCTGACCTCCTGTTAGAAACTTCTTTCTCTGCAGGACAGGAAAGAAATCCAGACAAAATATTGTATTGATGAATTCTTTAATAGGACAAATTTTTCTGGGTCTGTAAAAATGTGACTGTTTGGGTTTACAGTTCTTGTGGCATGTGAGGGGGTGTTGCTGAAAGAGCTGGAAGGCATGCGGCAGTTCTGATGAAATCCACTCTTTTGTGTTGATGACTTTACCTGGATTTGCATCCTTGATAATTTGCTTATTCTGCCTGGTTTTAGCAAGCACTGTTCTGTCATCCCAGCGCTTTCTATTGTCAGAGCAAGCCTATTCCCCACATGGGCCCCAGTTATTACAAACCCTTCTTTTCCATCCTGCTTGTCACTCTTATTCTGCAGAGGCTGGAGATGCAGACCAACAAGACAAGAAAAGTATCAAAAGATACTGGCCATTGTTCAATTCCCATTCTTACAAGGACTTTTTTTTTCACCTTTCAATTTTGGGATGCTATTGTCAGAAACTATTCACAGTCTTGGAAGTCTCTGGAGAGGTTAATCATTTCATACTTTTCTTCAGTGCTTTTTGGTATTTGTGATACAGGGAATTTCTCTGGCTACATAGCTGAGATGTGTTTGATGCACAGGGCGTGCCACATTCTTGTGTTGTACTTGGTGTTACACTGAACAGAACCAAAGGCAGGGGTACGGTCAAGAATTAAACACTAGAGGTCCAGACTTTAAATTAACAGCATGATCAGGATACCTATATGGATTTGGTCAGATGGTGCTGCTGAGGCCACACTACTGATTTCATTTTCACTCCACAGACCTGAAGTCACAGGTCATGTTCCTAATCTTTATAACAAAACAGCAAAAATCCTGTATTTCTGAAAGCTAAGGGAAACCCTGCAAAAAAAGTATTGCTGTTATTTACTGGGTTTTTGTTGTCGTTCCTACCTACCACACTATTTCTGATGGCTCTGGTCACTGCCTCAAGTTCTGCTTGTTCTAACACAGCCCTACTCTATCTAAAATTTCCTTTTATGGCTCCTGTCAACAGGCTTAAAATTCAATGTGCTGTTACTTAAATGCTACAATGAGTTTAAGTAGCTGGATAAGTAAGAATGCTGTTGCCTTGTAATTTTGCTCATTCTATGTGGAGGTTTCACATTGTTGTGATGGTTTTAGTACACTGAAAAATGAAGTGATAAAGTTATTGCCAATATAAAAGCATTTCTGAGATTTATGATGATAAAAACACTTTACTAAGATTTTAACTGGTAACAAGCATGCCCCGATTAACAGAATTAATTTCCTGCATGATCAAAACACTGTGTGTCCTTTGTAATAGGACTATCAAGTGTTCAGCTCTACATAAATGCATTTTATGATACAGGATTATTTTTCGATCTGATTCAGTCCTGAAAAGAGTGTGCAAGATGAAGGATGCTAGAGGCAGAGGAGCCAAAAGCAGGAAGGGTAACAGACTAAGAAAGAAGTCAAATACAGCAAGGTCCCTGTTTTAATTTTGCATAGGGAGGGGAAAAAAAAGAGTAGAGAAAAAAAGCCAAAAACCAAAACAGAACATAAAATACCATCCTGCTTCAAGAACAGAAACAAATGCCTACACTTAGGGTAGAAGCAGTACTTCCAAGAAGTCACTTGAAGTCCAAGAAGCTGAACACTTTCAAGTGGTGGACTCAGTGATCTTTAAGGTCTTTTCCAACCTAAATGATTCTGTTATACAATGCCATTTAAAATGCCAAGGAGACTTCTTGGAAGTACTGCTTCTACCCTAAGTGTTTTCAGCAACAGAAAACCTGTTGGCTGGCTGTGAAGAATGAGTGGTGGATCATCAACTCTGTCTATATAGAGTCTTTGGTCAAACTCTTGCCTCCCAAAGACTCTTTCTGTAAGATATATCTCCATGGAAGGTATTTTTGAGCTGTGTATGCCTCAACACAATTTTGTTCAGTAACTCCATCAGTGACAGAGCCAGGATCTGTTTCCTGTCCTGTAGTAAAGCCTTCTCCACAACTTTATAATGTGGAGAAATAGACAGACTTATGACAGAAAACAACAAAAATGCTTGAGATCACATAAATGCTACTGTGATCAACTTAATTCTGATAAGGATTTACTCCCACTTTTATCCCTTAAGCAATTCAGCAATTGCAAAGACATAAATAGTGCCATGCCAGGATGTGCATCCTTTTAGAATGGTGCAGTTGTGTTTGGACTTCTATAAAATATGCATATAGGTGAGCCTTCAAAGTCTACATGCTACATAATGCCATCTGACCATCTCCTTGTTTGGAATAAACTGCAATTTATGCTTTAAGAGACAGTGGTTTTACTCAGCTTGAATTCAATTAATGGCAGAGAAACTGAACTATGTCTGTATTTCATATGTAATTCTAGAGTAATTATAATTTAGTGTGGTAGTGGCATAGCTTTTCTACAGCACTGCAGAGAAAGGATAATGCAAAGTAGGATACTTTCATAATTCAAAATCAACTGAATGTTTTATAATTTGTATATTTGAAACACAGAATACTTTGCTTACAGTAACATAGTTTGTAAAAAGAGGCTTGTGCTCCATAGGAAGTAGTGCCTGAAAATACTTTCCTTTCAACACCAATTGAGTGATATTTATTCTAGTACATTCCAATATAATTTTTTTTTTTTTTTCAGCAGAACAACGCTAGCACTGAGTTCTCATCTCCAATTTACATTGGAGTAAATTTTGAGTCATTCATTTGACACTCTGTATACAATATAACCTTTCAATCTCCTTCCTCACGCAGTAACCACCATTTTCCCTTGTCTTTTTCTACTTCAAAATAAGGTCATTCTAACATGTAGGTCCAACAAGAAACACAATGTATTTTCATTGATTTGTATTGTTACTGATTACCCATTCATGTTATATAGTGATCTGTATAGTAAAGGACATTCTATATTGTATGCAAAACCAGTCTTAAGGAACAGATTCTGCACCCCAGGCTCCCTCAGTTTATTTATAAGGTCTTGCTTTTTAGAAAATAAGCTCTCTGACAATAGCCTTGAAAATATTTACCGTTATTAATTGATCACTAGAACTGAATATTTGGCAGTAGAATCAAATTTTTTCACTTGTTTTCCTCAGAGACTACCATTTTTTCATAGTCTTGTTCACAGATTAGATCCTCCAGGCTAAGGAAAATGAGAGCATTTTGTCATTTGATTATTGGAAATAACTCAGTTTAATTTACAACAGAATATTGTAAACTCATTCCACCCCGGTAGGACAGTAACTGTTAGTGAATTTGTGCAAGTGTGTAACCAGACCATCACTGGCATATTTTTGTGTGTTTACTGTACAAATAGTCACTTAGGAGAGAACCATGAAGTGGAAAACAACTGCTGAGTATCATTCCTTGGAATTGTTATCCATATTAAATTTTTCACTAATTCTAGGGGGAAAAAAAAAAAAGGGAAGAAGAAACTGAATTCTAAGAGTAAATGAATGATTCCTCCCACCCAATTTCTACTATGTATATTTGGGTAGTCTTTCTGAGGATTTGCTAGATATCCATGTCCATAGAGCTGTGTTTGTGATAGAGCATAAGATCTTGTAGTTGCATTTAGTAACAAGCAAGCATATGTAGACCAGTCTGAAAATGCATGCCTAAAATAAGCTGGAATGTAAAGCTTTTCCATATTGGATTAGCAATTAATAAATCTGCTACTTCATTATGCCAGAAAACTGCAAAACTAGTCCTAAAGATCACTATCACTAAAGATTTTAAGTTGAAAGTAAACTGCAGTAGATTTATTGTGTATCTGTGCTCTGTGCTATTTTCTAGATTGCGCCTTGTGCCTGTTCAGCTTCTGCAGAATGTAGGTTTTTGAGACTTAAACTGATCAATACCTACTCGAGGTCTTCAAAGCCTCTTTGGATTTGCAGTTGATATCAGTAGAACAGGTAAAAAAAAAAAAGTGCTTAAGTACAACAGTGAGATAAATGAATTTGTACAGAAAAGAAATCAGAGAGATCCATCTGAAACTCTGTGCTGCCTGAGTTTGAGTTGTTGTAAGTATTCACAATCACTGAAGACAGAAATTGGATTTAAAACCAAGAATAGTTGATTTATAGAGGGATCATATTTTTGAAGAACAAGAACCAGGACACTGTTGGTTGTATGTAGGATTCGTAGTGTGTGATGTTGATGGAGTTCTTAATCCTCAAGACAAGAGAGCTTTATAACTGTGAGGACGAAACCGGTGATTGTTATTCATCCCTCTCCATATATTTACTTACTCCTTCCATGCTGTTTCTTCTTTCCCTCCCTATTCTATTTCATCCTCCTTTTTCTTCTCTCATTTTTCACGCACATTAATGATATGCCTATTTACACATGCTTTTGCAAATTATAAGAGAATGGAAGACCTGTGAAAAGCTGTTTGCTTTATTTTTCGCATTTCTTATTTTAAAATACAGAGGAAATTATAGGAAGATGAATTAGAAAAAATTAAGAAAAAAAATCTGTATCTCAAGTATTGGGATAGTTGTATATTTGAGAAATAGGATGTGTTCATGTAGTTTAGATCTGTCTTAGTTCATATGCGTGAGGTTCCAGAGCTTGGGTTACCTATGAATTCCCTCCTTTTGAAGTACTGAGGCAGGGGAGGAGGAGGGAATTGTATACATAATTTGAACAAGAGACCAAAAAAAGCCCCCAAACCCTAAAAAATCTACACTAAAACCTCCCAAAATCTATAATAAAACCAAACAAATAAGAATTACTTATCTTGATTTCCAAACCCATCCTGAAAACCAAGGAAATTATTTGCCTCGAGGCTCAAAATAATTACAGACAATTTTAACTGATAATTTAATTGTTTTAGAAAATTACTGGTCACTGACAACAGGGCTTTAGACTGAAAGTATCATGTCAACCATAACTAAAATAAAAACAACCAGTGAAAAACTGCTTTCTGGTAAGAATAAATTAAAATAACAAATTCATAGCTTTTTATGGACAACTCAAAATACTTAGATGTAAGATCATCCTTACTGGTGAATAATCCTTCCAAAGATGACATTTGTTCAGGAACCTCTGTATACTATGGAAGAGGATTGTTTATCAGTTTAAAGGAAAACATACCTGAGAGTGGAAGGGGAGCAGGAAGGAGATGAAGTTTGTTTGTTGCTTTTCATCATTTGCGAGTTATATAAACAATAGTTTGATGTATAGTTTCTGAAAGAACATACTTTGTAGCTCTTTCAACCTTAATGTTTTACATTAACTGGACAGTCCCAACTAGTTAGGCTTGTATTCAGGTAATTTTCTGCATTGGTAACCCTGTGTGGTTTAATTTTCCACTATTTTAGACTTATCATTTAATTTATGTACACACTAAAAGACCTGCATGGTTTACTCAGAATTGTTATCTTCTGTCTCCTTGGAAAATTGCTAGTATTTTGCGTGGTTGTCTTGGTTTGTTTTGTGTGTGTATGGTTTTTGGTTTGTTTTGTTTGTTTGTTGGTTGGTTGGGTTGTTTTGGTTTGGTTTTTGGGGGGTTTAGGGGTTTTTTTGTTATGTTTTGGTTTTTAATTTCTTGAAAAAACATATTTGGGGTTACTGACAAATGTAACAAATCTCACTGTAAGAAGCAACTGAGAAAAAAAAAATCTGTAAATGTTTGAAAGAGATATTTTAAAAGAAGATGGAATTTTCAAATTGGCTACATTATTACTCGGCAAAAACTGCACCAAGGCAAGGCATAAGCAAATATACATAACTCTTATTACCACAGGCTTGTAAAGATGTTCCAGCCTTCCTTCAGACTTCTCCTACAGACATTCTTCAGTGCCTATTTCCCTTCACTTGCCTGGATTTTTCCACCATTTTGCAGGTTTCCCCTCTCCTCTCTTGCCTTTTCACCGCTTTCTCTTTACAGCTGCTGTTGTTCCACAGATTGGTAACTCCATCATGCTGTCAATAGCCAAGAAAATTCTTCACTTCCCTGCCTTCCACAGTAGAAAATGCAAGAGTCCTTACACAAATTTCCACCATACTTGTGTTTACTTGCCATAGCACCAAAGAGTTAAGCAGGGGTTCCCTTCCTAATGGAAATAAGAGTATGTAGTTACACAGAAGTTGCGGTTCGTGAAGCATTATCAGAATTTGTAATGCATTTTTCAGTGAAGCATATTAAAAGAAAACAATAGCATATTGGTCCCAAAGTGCTTTTGAACTTACTCTACCCTCTGTTCTTTGTCCTGTTCCTAGGGGCAAGTGTGGCAAACAAAGATTTCAGCCTTTTATCATCTGGTCCTCTGAGCTTCAGAATCAAACTGATCACCACAGCTGCAATAAATAAAGTGTCTATTCAATAAGTTATGATGCCAAATATTATTCAGCATTCATCTGGCCAGGCATAGACAACTGATGGAAAACAGCACCTCACTTACTGCCTTCTTCCTTGCAATTACAATTGCTGAGTAATCAGTGGGTGCCAGATAAGGGAAAGCAGAATGCGAATAATGCCAATTTGCTTGGTTTTCTTTACACTTACTACTTAAAACAAAAATACCTATAGCAATATGGTTTTCATTAATTATGAAGCACAGGCAAGTTGGTAATGGTATCAGCCTTGAAGTCTGTAAGAAATGTAATTTTATGTATCTACCTGTTCTGTCAAAGTGCGTGATTTCTAATATTTTTTTTATTCATGTCCAGACATTTTTATGCACCATTTGATTGAATATACATCTCATGGAATATATAGCACATTCTCTGGTAGAAACCTAAATACATCAGTTCTACCGTTTGGGAATACACTTTTCTCTGACTTAATGGTTCAGCCTTTTTGACTATCATGCAAGGAGAAAAATGATGGTGTGAATCATTTGGTTAAAATTGTTGCGGAGCAAAAGTATTTGTTTTAAATGCATTCTTTCTGATTTTTATTTTTTTATTTTTTTCAAAAGTTCTGTTGTGGCTTTTTTCTTTGTTTTCTTTTTCTAGGCTGAGGTTCAGCTATGCTATCTGGAAGCACAAAGAGATGCTGTTGAACAGATGTCCTTAAAGCTGTACAGTGAGCAGTACAACAGTAGTAGCAAGCGAAAGGAAGAGTTTGCTGATATGTCAAAAGTTCACACAGTGGGAAGTAATGGGTAGGGAACTATTCTTTTTGTTGTTTTATTCTCACTGATCTGTGTTTTTTTTTACATGATATTCTTTTTCTTACTTCTGGTTAACCAGGATTTTTCTCCCTAAGCCAAGAGGCAGGGGAAAACTCGATGTATTTATTTTTTTCATATATGAATGCAAAAAATGGGTTCTGTAAAATTTATCCAAATCATCATTTGTTCATAGGACTACTTGACATTATTTAATAGCAATATGTTATTTTATTTTTTAAAAGTGTAATGTGTCCTTTGGCTTTGTATCTTTTGATTTCTTAGCATCTTCCAAGGTATCTTTATAATGTATTAATACCTCTTTAAGACAATTCTTTGTAATCATTATTCAATTAGAGAGTTTGAAATATAAATGTGAAGACATTCACTTATAGTTCACTGGTTCAAACATCTCAGTTTTGTCCTTCTAGAAAGATTTGTTTTCCCTTGACGTGCCTTGCTGCCCCTCCCTTTTCCACAACCAAGAAAACTTTTAGTTCTGCTTTAATACTTTTTCTTGAAGAACTATTGAAAACTGTATCTTCCAATTGCTAGCTCCCCTAAATGACCATAAGAACATACTCGTGAGGTCATAATAGTGTGGGACAAAAGCCGTTCAACGGAGCCAGGTAGTGCTCATTGTTTGGCTACACTCTCATCCTGTTAGAAGTTTTCTTGTAACCAGTAAAGAGAGTAGAATTTTGCCTGCAGTTTCCTATGCAAGGAAAGCCATTGACTAAGGTGTTCACGAGTTCAGAACCTGCTTTTCCAATTGTTAACTCGATGTTGAGGTCTTGGAAACACAGTTTTATTAAATTACCGCCTGTAAAGATAAATGAGCCTTGTAAACATCCCCTCTTATTATACAGAAAGATGACTGTTTTAGAAAAGTTGATGTGAGCTAATTATGTAGGATTACTGAGATCTTGATTACATATGCAGAAATCTGTCAGATTCTCAAACGCGCCAGTGCAGCTAGTGCCAAACATAAAAACAATTTGTTCAGAATTGGTGTGTATATGTATCTCAGTGTGCACTGGGGGCTACATGTTCAATACCAGCTTCTAATTTTGCAATCACTGTTGAAGGTGAGCAGGACTTAAGGTTAGAATTTTCTGTGGGACAGTATGAGAGCAACAGACATTTGATTTTATTGAGGATAGATTATATAAAACTTTCAGCCTTATGGAAAAATCCAGTTTGTAACTCTACACAACATATGTGTAAAGTAAATGGGCTCTTAAATGCATTCGTTTGCAATTGTATGGCCACCTTTCTGGGCCTGTATGGCCGTCCCAGATCTCAGAGGCTCAAGAGTGACTTAAAAGGCCAAAGGATGGTAGGGAGACAAATACAATACCATGCATTCTGCCATTAGAGAAGTTAGAGTGGGCTGAATTCAGATGGAAAACTTCCAGTTGAACCAGTCTGAGGTATTGTATTGAACACAATGGAAATGCCATTCAGCTATTAGAAAATACAGTTGATACAACATTTCCCAACTGTATAAAACTGTTAGCAAAAAAACTGTGGACAGATATGCCACACTGGGATGACCTAGCTAGAGACTGAGATCTCTACAGAGAAGGAGCCATTTGCATAACTGGGAAAATTAGGATATCTATCCATTAGCTGTTGTGGAAGTATGACCTAGGAAAAATAAGAGTGTCTATAGGTAGAGAACAAGAGTTATTGTAGATGGAGGATTGTTTATATAGGGGGGGGGGGGGAGACTTGGAAGGTGGCTTTGTGTAGGAAATAGCTAAACTAATATATGTAAGGTAGTATCTGCAGAATAAGGTGATGGGTAAAAGAACAGGAGATCTCCTGCAGAACAGTGATCTTGTTACAACAGCAATAGAGAGGGTTTGCATGTATCTGCATGGAAATGTCCTAAGTGACAATGATAGAGAATGAATATCCACTGGAGGAAAACACCAGCCAGCCAGGCAGCAAGAGGTAACCAAGAGTAATTGAGAGCAGCTGCAAAACGTTACAGCAGATCTGTCTGGAAATATCACATCCTCTCAAAATTGGGCAGTACTTTATAGAGGTACTATTGGAAGATACAGATACAGTATTTACAGCAACAGTGCACAACACGAAGGCAAGATACTAGGATGCTCTCATGACCTAGCATTGGGCCTTCGTGGATGAGGCTATAAGATAAATGCATTAGACAGGGCTCAAGTATGCACAGAATATAAGGCAGTTTTAAAGCTGTTAAGGTCAGAACTCTGATTTCTCTCTCCTGTATCCTCCTAATAAAAACCTGTGAAAGGAGTTCCAAAAAATTATGACCTAGAAACTTGGAAGTACTTTTTCTCTGGCTGAATTTTTTTGGTAGGCATGCTAGGCATGCATGTGTTTACAGTGCTTCTAACTATGTGACTTATGTCATCAAAGAAATAATACAAACTGGAAGCATCTGTTAAACACAGGGAAAAAGACTGATAGAAATAGCTTCACCTTCCTTTTTATTTATAAATGCCACAGACGAACTGGTTTTCTCATGAGAAAGGTGCTCATGAATTTTCATTCAAAATAATAAATTGATGTCCACATATTAAGAAATATGTTTAGGGTTCAAGGGATTAGACATGCAACTCTGCATATCTGATTCCCTGTTTACCAAGATAAAATATACTGCTTAATGTCATTTTAGTTATTATGTAGCTAATGGTTTTAGCTTAACCAACAAACCTGTGTTAAGGAAGCTGTAGTTACCTGCCCATTAACTAATATTACAGCATTCTTGTTGGTAATGTTGGGATACTTTTAATGGAGAAGTATTATTTTGCAATAAACAGATGACCTAATTTATTCTGGTTTTAGTGATCGGTGTATATGGATAATCAACTAAAATTTAATCTTTTCTATATGTCTTGCATCTGTAACACACATCAGTATTTCAGAGGTTATGCTTTCCCTGATTCTGCCTGTGGCAATAAAAAAAATTAAAAAAAAGCAGCTAAGCCCAGAAAAAATAGATTCCAAATAAAAAAGAAATATTCAATATACCATAGAAATACTGACAGGTACATTTTAATCTTAATCTGTCACTGATCCTACAATTGCTGGATTTTCAGAAAATCTTTTCAGTGGCTTAGTAACTTAGATCCTTTTCCAAAGAGTAATGTGATAGTAATCAGTGGATCTATACATTTAGATGTAAGGCATTCATTTTAAAAACAAAGCTCCTTTTTTTTTTTTTTTTTTTTTTTTGTTTTTTTTTTTTTTTAATAAAATATTTTTTTTTTAACTTTTTAAAATATTTAAATATTTTTAAAAAAAAATAATTATGATGCATT